>JAECUM010008864.1:0-118364 GCA_016617855.1 Megalonaias nervosa
TGTACATGAGAAAAAGAAAAGCGGACATTACACGCCCCTGACCAACGCCTCTCCGTAACGGAAATGTGTTAGATATACATCCTCTACACGCTACACAGGCACTTGACTGTGTGTAAGAATGGGCGATTATTCTCCATATTTTTGCATTAATTTCTAACCTTTTTAATTTTTCTAGTAGTCCACAATGCCACAGTCTATCGAATGCCTTTTCATTATCCAGAAAAACAGCATATACATTAGAGTTATGATTAGTATAGTGTATCAAACATTCCTGAAGAGTAAATGCAGCAGAAATAGCACCAGCCTCCTTACGAAATCCAAACTGATAAGGATGTGGAAAGTTTATTTTTTTTTCTCTATTACTTAAAGAATATTTCATTTCTAAATGAATTGTTACTAAACATAAAGTTGGTAGTGAATTCGTCTTTTACAATAATCAATCATATAATTATAAATGAATACAAATTCTTTACGCAATTAAACTTTTCAATAGATTAATATATAGAATAGGAAAAGAATATACAAAAATGTTGCGAACACGTCAAGCCTAGACTGAATTTATTATTAAAATCTTGAACATTAATAGTCCTTAAACCCTAAAGAAAGTCTACAAACACAGACAGATGCTTAGCTGTAAGAAAGAAAAGCCCTCTTGATTCTCGACGAAGGAACTAATTTGCGCAAAGCTTCTTCTCGCTTTATACGCGATTTTGGACGTATCCTCAAGGCCAAATATGGACGTTCGTCTAGCTACTTATTACGTTCATTCGTCTCGAATCAGAAAGAGGTTCCCATCCCTCCTACTGATATTCGCAGTGTCTGCGTACGTCATCAGACAGAAAATCTGCTGCAACAGCTTATTTTTTTTAGGAAAACACGTGATATCTTTCTAATATACTCAGCAGAAAGGAATTTGGCTTGCTCAGCATACCTTGCTACTGAGTCTAAAATTTGCTGATTTTGAATACAAAACAAAAAGCGTTCTATAGTGCAAGGGATTTGACAATTTCACAAAAAACACAATCATAATTAAATAATACACATTTGTATTACAGAACAAAAAATGTTTTTAATACAACTTACTGAAAAATTCTATGCTAATAATTTTACTGAAAATTCTATCCTAACACCGACATCAGTTTAAACACGTGCCTATTTTTATCAAAAATTTCTCTAAGGCGAGACCCATGTCTTAAGCTTTATCATCCCATTCCAGTTTTAGATTACAACTTACACAAGTATTACCATACATATAGCAAATTCATTTATATTAAGTAAGGGGGGGGGGGGCTGGGTGACAACGATTTTCTTTTTAGCAAGACAATATATATTTTTTTTTTCAAATCATGCAATGGATATAATACGATGTTATTTTACTATAAATCAGATATTTGTTCCAGACACTGGCTGACGGCGTTTTATTTTTAAAAGTGTAAGGCCCCTACCCTTGAACATTAAATTGTTGTTCAGATATACCTCAGTATACCGTGGTACAAAATTTTTCGTGGTACCCAGCTCTAGTATTCAGCCTCAAATTCTACCATTTGAAAATACCGACAGTATGATATATTTGACTGTTTGGCCTTAGTGTTTTCACCGCAAGATGGATTTTGAAGAGCAATTAACTATTGTGATTCGATATTAAGCTGAACCACCTCCACACAACTTGCCTCAGAAGACTCCTTAGCATCTGGTGGCAAGACAGGAACCAGGATACTGAGTCCTTGCCCAAGCAGGCCTGCCCAGTATCCGCACTATTATGATGCAGTCACAGCTGCAATGGACAGGCCATATAGCCCCCATGCCAGACCACCGGCTTCCGAAAAGACTCCTTTTATGGCGAGCTGGAACAAGTAAAAAGCTCCAAAGGAGGCAAAGGGGAAGCGCTACAAGGACACAGTGCAGAAGTCATTGAAGGATTTTGGCATAAGCACTGACACGTGGGAGCAGACTGCTCAGGACAACGCGTGTGTCGCTTCTCCGTCGGAAAAGGCGCAACAGCTTGCGAGGCCAACATGACACCTGCAGCAGAACAACGGAGGCAGGCCAGGAATGTCCGAACCAGTAACCCCACATTCTGCGTTGCTGCCATCCCATGTCCACACTGCCTTGGAACATCCAGGGCCTTTAGCCACATGCGCACCCACAGACCTATCGACCCCTCTCGAACATTGGATGACTAAAGTGGTCCTCGTCGTCTCGAAGGACGAACACCTATGTAAGGCCTAAAACAGCCTGTTTTCTGTTTTTTCACTGAAAAGTGTATTGTTTAAACTGGAAAGCGGTTTCGTCCGTATCTCTGGATAGCAAAAGGACTCATTTAGTCTCGGCAACGTGTCAGATCTTTCTGTCTGATGATTTTCATCATATAGCTTTGCTACCAGATGTCTTTGTGCCACCATTTTGTTCTTAACATTAATCATCTTTGTTGTGTGTATGCACCCACGTTTTTGTTTTCCCCATTTGACCTATTAGTATGCTTACAGTATATTATAAGCCACCAGAGAAATGAAACTCATCACATAGTCAACATAAATTACTTTTTCAATTTGTAACGATTTAAATACAACATTCAATACTTGTTATTTCCAAGTTAACTAAAAATATTCGCATTGCAGATACTGGTATTGTTTCAAAGAAATTTTATTCAAGGTGGCTTGGCCGTTTCTTTGTGCGAAATTGCAATTTTCTTTAAATACTAGTTCAGCTTATGAGTGTGTTTACACTGAGTCGACATTAATAATAAATTATGGTGAACCGTTAGGTTTATATTAAAAAGTAGCGTCTCATTGCTTCATCGCAAAGAGGCGAAGCTGCGAATCAACGATGATGAAGATATACCTAAGAAATGCTATAGATCACATACATCTGTTTACTACACTCAGATATTTTGTACGGGGGTCCGAGTGGCCGAGTGGCCGAGTGGTCTAAGGCGCTGACCTTTACAGATCACTGACATGCCACCTTTGTCCCCGTAGGTTCAAGTCAACGTGGGTATGTGAGGTAGCCTGCCAGCTTCCCCTGGGTTGATGGTTCTTTCCGGTGTTTCCCGGGTTTTTCCTCCATCATATATACTGGCCACCATGTATCATGTCCTGAAAAATGGCGTTTAACCCAATCAACATCAAGGCATATTTTATACGCCTTTTAGATGAGTGAATTAATCTTGCTGATTAGTCTCAAGCTTATTATCACCTTAACGTATCGGCTATGGCACATTATGTGTACAACTATGAAGTATTCCGATCTATCTACCCCTGATATGAACTACTTATCTCTCCTATCTACTAAGAGATGTAGACCGTAGTGTGTGTGTTTATTAATCAGGACATACGACCCGATCTGTAAGTATCTCATGGTCATATATACATGAGAGGTCCTGCACGCCGAATTTTTATAAAAAAAAAGTGCTTGTACGAAATAACTACTGGCAAGTGATAAAAACGGTTACATGATTCCTTGAATTCAAGATTCAGCTTTCGTACGTATTTTAGATTCCAAAACTTTTAATAATTTGATAACTGTTCGACCAACGACATTCATTTTTCGGGAAAATGAGAAAATTTGGATTCATGTCGCCTCTCGTTTTTGCAATTTTGCCGTTCGCGTGTGGATTCTATATAGACGGTTGCCCGCTGTACGGTTGTCGACCAAGTGGTACATTTGCATATCAGCTCAATGTGCCTACCAACGCTTCAGTAGCATGGGTTAGTAACTTTTTTGTCGGACCGCTATCCAAGGGGCAGGGATGTGTAGGTAATCTGAAAAACTTGGTGTGCCAGTCCAATGGCCCCGGACCAATGGACGTGTAAGCCTCTCTCTCTCTCTCTCTCTCTCTCTCTCTCTCTCTCTCTCTCTCTCTCTCACACACACACACACACACACACACACACACACACACACACACACACACGTAGCGGTTCTAGCGTTGCAGTTGGGTTCATTGCGAACTTCAAGGTCTTTAAAAAACCAAAACGTCATTAGTCAGGTTGATTATTCGTTATTCGTTATTGCTTTGTCAAAATGTAACAAGTACCTAGTTATTTACTCTCAAGTCACGAGCAACTAATTGTTGGTCAGTAGGATTAGTTTTGAGATTTGATATAGCAGTAGCAGTAGTCCTATTTGTTGCAGTAGTGTTGTTCTTGTTGTCGCTAATGTTGTTCTTGTTGTTCGTGTCCAAGATGTAGTAGTAAATGTATATGTTCGTTTTGTCATTCATTAGTTCCTACATTTATCCATCCATTCCTTCACAGTATTTTGAAATTAATAATTTTCAGAGGTTACGTTGCCATAGATGCGGATGGGGGTTATCAATTATGGCGTAATGGATTCCTTCGCTTTCCCACCCTCCCCGTGATGGATAGCAACGGTGACGTCTTCGGTACGGACGGAGTGTCGCTGACGTTGAACGACGCTGACGGCCATCTAGAGCCTGTTATTTATTTGAAACCAACACTGCGTCCAGTCTATAAGTACGCCAGTATATATGGTTCTGTTTCCTACCTTCATGCACGTGTGCTTTTGAGTTTAATTTAAGTAATTATGTGTATTTACAACATATTTATGAATTTTCACGTGTCATAACATAGCAAAGTATTTTTGGATGAACGAACCTGTGAAATATAACATATTTGAAACAAGCTCCGAGACTTATTTTGTTCGTATGTTCGTTTTTAACCTCGTCTATGTTAAGTTGTCTGTTGATCTATAAGAATGTATGCAATGTAAAAACGTATGTACTGGACGAATCGAACTGCACAAACACACTGACCCAGATATACCGTCACATAATGCGTCTGCATATGAGAGTCTATGTTATTTGTTATACTGGTTAGTACTAAAAAATAATAATACATATTTTGTTTACAAAATGCATCGATCTAGATCTACCGCATGTTAATCGAGGGCAGACCAGAGTCCATGCTGTTTTCAGTTGGATGAGTTTATACAGGAGTTGACATGGTACAAATCTATTTTCAGTTGGATGAGTTTATACAGGAGTTGACATGGTACAAATCTATTTTCAGTTGGATGAGTTTATACAGGAGTTGACATGGTACAAATCTATCTTCAGTTGGATGAGTTAATACAGGAGTTGACATGGTACAAATCTATTTTCAGTTGGATGAGTTTATACAGGAGTTGACATGGTACAAATCTATTTTCAGTTGGATGAGTTTATACAGGAGTTGACATGGTACAAATCTATTTTCAGTTGGATAAGTTTATACAGGAGTTGACATGGTACAAATCTATTTAACTGTCGATGATTAGAAAAATGGAACGATGTCTCTTCTATGTTTCTTTGTGTCTATGTTTCTTTATTTGTTGAAAAAAGCATCTTATTTGCCATCTCAAGTCCCTATTATTTTATATCGATCCCATTACGCTAAAATATGTTTTGCATTGATTGGTTCCACTTTCTCAGTGATACATATTTTAAGACCTAAAGTCGTATATATATATATATATATATATATATATATATATATATATATATATATACCGGTAGAAATTTTCTTTACATGACAGTATATCGTTATCAGTGCATAAGATGGTAGAATCGGTTCTGACGAAAACTAGTTTAAGAGCTGAATGAATACCTTCAACAAAGAAGAGAGAGAGAGAGAGAGAGAGAGAGAGAGAGAGAGAGAGGACATTACTAAAATGTATCAGAAAGATACATTTATTTCAAGAACAGTCAAGGACAGTTTCTATTTGGGTCTGAACAACAGAAAGACAGTTCAACTGACAAGCTTATATATATATATATATATATATATATATATATATATATATATATATATATATATATATATATTCTTCAATTCATATAGAACTTTCATGCTACCGCGCAACATAAAGGACTATCTTGAAGAAAAAAAACCCCACAAAACTAACCGAAACACACACACACACACACACACGCACACGCACACACACACACACACACACACACACAGAGTGTATTTTAAAAAAATTTTTTTTCCATCCCCGGCCTTCCTGATTTACTGCGGTAGACTCCAGCAATATAGGACATAAGAGCTGTTATCTAGGTTGAAATGCTCTTGTTGTAATTGTTTATTCCAAATGTATTCATTTATCTCCCGTATCGTACTGTTTCGGCACTCATCATCGTCATGTGAAATTATTCGACTTGAGTCGCACATTTCATTTGAAATTATCACTCATATACGGTCATCTATGGATTAACACCCATTAAAGAAAATCAAGACTACCTACTGCTGTCAACAGCAAGTCACATCTTTAAATATTTTGTCAATATTCGTTAACGATATCAGCAACTATTTCACGTCACGCTAAACCACTTTCTTTGCATAGTTTGAAAACGCCTACGTGCCGCTATGCAACACGACTACATGTCACGGAGTCCACATGACAAGAAACTTGTCTAATATCCTGTTGTTTTTTTAATAATCTTATTTTGCATATTCTTTGTTATTTTGTTATTATGTGTTCGTCATGCCAGACTTTTATTTTGGATGCACCATTTAAATATCATGGGTTCAGAAAGTATGATGACATTTATCAATAGTGTTCCTTAACTTGGACAAAATAATAGGCAAGTACAATAAAAGAAAGAATTCCGAAAGCAAAGCTTCTGTTTTAGAGACCAATTTTCCTTTATTCTGACATTAACCGGTAATGCTCGATTGATCAAACATAGATACTGACAACTTACCGCCAATGGATAGCAGCATCTTGCTGTAAAATATTAACACTTAGAGACCATTTTTTGGGCAGTCAGATTTTTTTTGTCGTTCAAAATATATCATTAAAAATCTTAAGGAAGAAGTTCTTTATCTATCAGAAAAGAATCTTCACAAAAAACCTTTTCGGTTTGTGAAGCACATAAAATGCAGAAACCCACGAAAATATTGGACAAATTCTTGTAAATACACGCATTCCACTGGTGAGAGAAAATATATTCATTGCTTGAAATGTGTTTTCCTCAAGGGATCAATAAAACCTATTATGTGTAAGGTTCTAATTGTTTCTTTTGTTTATTTCCTTGTTGACTGCTTGACTCTATATATTTGTTTTTTGTTTGTTTATTTCTTTATATTGTTGCATACTCGAAATTCCATTACCAATATAGCTTTAGAACAGTAATGGACCAATTCACTTACTGAATAAGCTACCTTGCTTTTCCACGTCTGAGACTTATTTATTTACGATGAGAGGTGTTAAATGTTGGTATCTTTCAGTATGGAGATCGCTGATGATGACTTCCTGTTGATAGTATCGGAGCAGGGTGATATTGCAGTGTGGCAGACAGGTAGGTGGATGCGTGTACTCTGAATTCACTATATTTCGTGAGTGTCACTTTTCTTGGATATTGTTATGGATACAAACCGGGAATTTAAAGAGCAAACAATTAATGGTTCTTTTGTGAACATAACTCTTTCGCTAAGCCAATCATTTGCGAAAGTTGATATGCTAGAAGTTAAATGAATTAATGGGATCTCACAATCACTGACTATAAGCTCCTTCTTAGTAGCTATTGAAATTCACAGGACTTGAGTTCCATGGGATGAAGCATTGTCGCTACACTTCTGCATAATGTTTCCGTATACCGTTTATATATTTACTTATAAAAAGAGTTTAACTGCAAACAACACAGACTCTGATCAGCCGTGACATCATGCGTCGGCAGATAAGGGTCTATGTTGTTTGTTCTACTGATTACTCCTAACAAACTGCAGAATCTAGATCTGTGAACGCATTATGCGACGGCAGATCTGGGTCTATGCCATTTGCAATTGGATCCTACCAATAGGAAAGTGTATGCTGAAATTTTGACCAAAATGTTTTGCAATCTCCAATTGCTACTCTCTCTCTCTCTCTCTCTCTCTCTCTCTCTCTCTCTCTCTCTCTCTCACCCATACTGCATCGAATTAGAAATGAAATTTTGGGTAGTTATGCTATTAGAACTGTTCATCTTTAAACTTATTTGTCAGTAGTCATTCTAATATTAAGTAAGAGTTAATAATTTAAGGAAGTTGCTCTATATACCCATGATAATTGAGGTAACTCATTGCAAATGCTGCGTATCGAAATAATACAACGGCAGCAAAAACTGTTTTTTTCTTTAAAATTAAAACCAAAGTGACAAGACATTGTAAATCTTTTCAATAAAGTATGGTGTTTAAACTTCACCAAAGCGCGTTACTTTGTGAATCTCTCGAAACTGGCAATTTTGTCACTGAGAAAAAAAATGATTCTAAGTTGTAAATTGTGGCACAATAAATACTTTCGAGGTACACTTTTGTAGTGTTTTTGACACTGATTGGAAGAGGAGACATTTTCTTTTCTTTTCTTCGGTTTTAATCAACGGTTTTTACTTGTGGGGGATTATTGTGGTTGGGATGGGGTGCTGCCAGTATTTCATTTAAACTATTGTAGACGTCCCACCCAGGCTCGATTTTTGTTGGAAGTTAAATTAGTGAAAGATAGATGTAAAGCTCTGAGCCCCCAGTTAGCAATGCCGACGGTTAAATGGTTAAATATACAAAAAGGTTGAAATTCAATGAATAACAATTTAATAACAATTCAATAATCAAATGCTTCAAATTTCCAATTACACTCCTTCCGCTCGACCCTTTAATAGCCTATTGCATCACTTGATTAGCCTTGTGAGATCGATTTCCACCTGTCCTTGTATTCTACTCATCTGTGGTATTCTTCTCTCTCTCCTATTTCTCCCAGTTCCTTCTCCTCTTCCTCCCCGACATTCTCCAAATTCCTTCTCCTCCTCCTCGACTTCTCTATACTCATTCTCCTCCTCCTCCACTTTCTCCTCCAGACTCCTTTTCCTCCTCCTCCACCTTCTCTCCACCCACTAGACTTGTCGACTCCGACTGTTCGGCTAGTCTCAATTCCGTCTCAACCTTTCGGAGAGTCGGAACTCAACGGAACCGGAAGTTCTCTGTCCCCTAAAAAGCTTCCTGTGAAAACACAAGGACGGTACAGTCTTCTCACATAGCCCTTTCATCTCACAATACACACAGCCTATCATCAGATAACGGCTATTAAATTTCTTCTGTCACGCATTCGTTCACATCGAGATACCCATACGTTCTTGCATGGTAAACAAACATCATAATACAGCACGGTATCAATTACTTCTCATACACATATCAATAAAATCCGTCACATGGGGTACATGATGTAACAAACCTAGGGTATATGCTACTTCTGTTTACTTATCAGTATAGATTTTAGCGATTATTTCGATGTGTTGGGAAAATATTTCTCAGATTGTGTAATTAGCCAGTTAACATGGAGCAGACGTCATAAAATACAGCATTCGCGGAACTTTGTGGAAGCATGCATTAGTTGTGTAAAATAAGGAATTGTCGGGATATTCACACGTATAAGTGTTTGGTCATTTAAGAGAGGAACAGTTATGTGTACTAGTTGTCTGGGTCATGCTTTTTCGTGTAATATCGATCTACGACTTGGATGAGCGTACTGATAAATGATATGAATGTGAAGCAGAACCATGCAAGTGTGAAACTGGAGTTTCATGAATGTGTGGTCGATAGTTTAAGGGCCACTCAGTTGACAGCGACTATTGTCTTGACGTCCTTGGAAATAGGGAAAAAGTAACATGAAGCCATTCTCACGTATTTGTCGTTTGCTTCTCTTCTGTAGTGAGGCGCTGTTCGATGCACATGCGTGTTGCAGTATGACTTGTGGATCACTTAACCTCTTCTAAAACATCACAAAAGGATGATGTGTTAATATGGCCAAGGACAAGACTGACAAAAGCTATTTTAAAACAAAACACCTCAATAGTCTTCCCTTTACAATTTTCAGCTGTTTTAAGTATAGCATTTCAGACGCTGCAATCAGTGAATTCTCTCTCTTTCTGTGTGTGTGTGTGTGTGTGTGTGTGTGTGTGTGTGTGTGAGAGAGAGGGGGGGGGGAATATAGATTGAAGTCAATTACTCCCAGACAGTAGAGTTTCAATACGTCAGATGACGTGATTTTGTAACAGCCCACAATCACTACTATTATACCTATTGCCATTATTATTTCAACGATTACAAAACGCATTCGAATAATCAACATAACACAAATCTCTATCTCAGTTCCTGCGCATATTCATCACTTCGTGCCACGTTTAGAAATAGAAACAACCGTGCTATGGCAAAACTTAAAATGATCGCTCAACACTTCAAGTTGAACTGTAGGTTATAGTCCTGCATCTATCAGAAGTCCAGTAGAAAACGAAAAGTACCTGTTGATATCCGAAATACTTCCAAGGCTAAATGTGCAGAAAACAATACAACACTCCTAGATGATACGCAACTGTGAGTGTGTATATATGTCAGTTAAACTCTAAATCTTTTCTATCTACTCTTACTGTTTAGACGGGATCCCGGTTTCTTCGATATATTTGAGAGGGACAGAACAAAGAATAAATGGCACATTCAAACCTATAGCGACGCCTGCAGTTAACGGAAGCAGAGCGTACATTTTGACCCAGTTTACACCAGATGCAGGTCAAGAGGTCAAGGTAAGAACCTACTCAATATTTACTTTTCTTCGGTAGTGTTCCTGATGTTTTTCTATATTTTCCTTCAGGTTGTTATACTGTATTTTACTATTCCAAAAGAATGAGACGATGAAATGTAGTTTATTAAATACCTATCAATTTTCTACCCAGAAAGAGCCAGATTTTTATCGTTATTTCTTGCAAGTAGGAAAACGATACTGTCGTTTTCTGATACCGTATTACTTTACTCTCAAATGAAGATGGAGCTACTTATCCTCGAGGTTTCTTGGTTACAATATCAGCACCTCTAGCGATAGCATATCTACACTAGCAGCAGACAATGCTCTCAAAGCAACGTTAGTTTTTAAACCTTGCATTATATGTACAATATCTGAAAGGAACAAACCATGATTTTGTTAACCGTTCGACTGATTAAAGATCACGTTCGGAAATCTCTTACCACAATATTGCTGTACAGTACAACACATTTACGGGAGTTCGTAATGCGATTTTTGATTGCTAGATCATGTTTCGTTCTCAGCATAAATATCCTGATCATGACTCAACGCTCGCTTCACATCTCGCCATGATCCGGATTATCTGAGGCTGACAATTCGCCATGATCTAACTATCATAATTGGAATGAGGTCACAATTAATTTTACTATATATTCTTTACATTTGCTTCTCAGTACTGAACTTTCCATTGTTCCCAAATGATAATAAATCATATCTTATTCTAAAGTACATTCAATGATGAATTCACGGTGAAATTCTTGTCATAGGTTACCCGGCATTTTTTTTTTTTGAGAGGCTGGACTATAAACAAAGCACCCTACAATGGATCACTCATTTCACTACTGGATCGTCATCAATGCCTTATCACTCTCTGTGTACTGCGACTGAAATACGCAGGCAACCACACCATAATGCTCACATTCTATAGAATGAACAATTACCGTTAAATCTTCACCAAGAATGCCTAAATCTAGCTCTTGTATTGGCAAAAAAAAGGAGAGAGGAAAAGATGATTTAAAACTAGATCGGGACTACTTTCATGGGTACTGAACCAGAAACAATAATTGTGATCTGATTCCAATTGCGATACTGCGAAGCTACTACTACTACTACTAATGTACACACACACACACACACAGATATATATATATATATATATATATATATATATATATATATATATATATATATATATATATGTGTGTGTGTGTGTGTGTGTGTGTGTGTGTGTGTTGTTTATCAAGATATCCTTGCGTTTAATTGTAAAATTTACCTTGATACTGTATAGGCTTAAATTAATTATTAGAAAGTGATTAGCAACGTTTAACATCAGAAGAAACAATTAGTAGATCCTTTATTTTGTAATGTTGCACTTTAAGATAATGTTAAATGAGCTGTTTTACGGTGGTAACAATCACGTCTTTATGAATTTTTAATGACACCAAACCATATTTAAACGATAATTATTCGGAAATATAGACAATTTAATTCTGTAAAATTACAGCTAGACTTAACTCTCTTGTGCATGAAAGGTCCTCCTCAAGAAGTAGAACAAACTGAAATCAGAGAATTTTACCATAGAAAAACACCCCTGAACATAATAAGAAGGGCTAAAATAGATTATGTCATTGAACGTTTATTTGATAATCTTGCATACCAAATTTGGACTGGAAATACACGAAAATACACCATGGCTATGTGACAGGGTTGAATACTTAACATTGTTCATTAACAGGTAACAGCCACTCATAGGTAAGTCATAAACTTGTGTGAATGCATTACATCTATAATGCATGTATAAACGTATAAACAAACACAATATGTCATTTTGTATGACTCAGAATCTGTGATAAATTAACAGTTTATCATATATAAGACCATCAATATAAAATTTAGATTGATCAATTTCACAAAGTATATGATAAATCTGTAAATGTGTCTCAACTACTGGAATGAGGAGACAATGGTATGCACATCAAAACATTAAATATTTATATGAAATAGTTGTTGCCAGATGTAAAAGTAATTGATTGATGATTACAAGGTAACAACATCCTGAATATATTGTGCATATTGGAGAGAGAGAGAGAGAGAGAGAGAGAGAGAGAGAGAGAGATCATTCACTTCAGAAGTTTAAAGCTGTGCGTGCAGTTGGGTTTGAAACTAAGAAGAGACATATGCTTACTTTTTATCTCGCCAACAGCAATGGCTTACATTGAACAGAATGCATGTTTCAGAAAGAAAAGGAACGTGTAAATTCAATAAATATTTTTGTTCACATCTGGTGAACAAGACTGGTACTCGCGAACCGTATTGAATTTTAAGACAATTAAACAAACCCACAAATCTCCACAGTTGTAGCATGAAACAACTCATGACTGATGCAGATTTATTATGCATTCTTGTTGAGACAAACAACTTTTACAGTAACATGGCATTTTTTTTACATGTAACATTATCAACTGATGAAGTTACTCAGATCGTACAGTTAAGATATGCAAAATAAACAGAGTAACACTGAGATTGTACGATTCGAAATGTTATTAAGTAGTCACCATATATATATATATATATATATATATATATATATATATATATATATATATATATATATATATATATATATACATGGCCTCAAGAGTACGTTTGTACCATGGAATGAAAAGGAAACTCAAATCTCATTTTAATTTAGTTCTGTTTCAAAGTATTTAAACATTCTCATTTATTTTGTCTGAAAAACTATCGTTGTCTTCAAACATAGCTTCTTTGCTTTTGGAAAAGACCCGAAAACACGTGTTTTCTTTAAACTCTTTGATTACAGAGTCGTTCATTTGTACGATCACTACTAATAATATTGTAAAATGTATTTGTATATAAGGTAGTTTAGATACCTTAATAACTTTCTTTCATATGCCATCAATGGTGCCAAAGATATCAATGGAAACAAAGTTTCTGTACACTGGCAGATATCAACAATTACTTTTGTCTCAAACTGCCGTACCGCTCCGGTGGTCTAGTGGTTAGAGTGTCCGCCTTGGATGCGGGAGGTCGCGGGTTCGAATCCTGACCGAGTCATACCAAAGACTTACGGTACTAACAGCTGCTTCGCTAGGCGCTCAGCATTAACAGGTTAGTGTTAGGACTGGTCCGCCTGGTTTCAGGATAATGTGACTGGGTCACACACAAATTGCCATGTTTTGAAGTTTATCAAATACATTTTTAAGTATTTAAAAACTACGGAATTTATTTTCTCCTAATATATAATTGAAAAAATATATTGTTTTGGATGTTAACCTGAACATCGGAAATGAAATAAATGTGCAACTTGTAAGCATCTACATTTCCTTTTATATTGATTTTAATGTGGACAAATTGTTGTACGTTGGCTGATTTAAATTTATGACTGCTACCATGCAATTTTGTATCGTGTGTACTTTTCAAACCAAGGCAAATATAATGATTGTCAGTGTAATACTTTGTAACACTTACGTGACTAATTTGTATTTACTTTTGTTGTTCTTCAAATAAATAATTCACGGTTTCTGCAAATTGTTATATCACGTAGAAGCCCTGGAATATACCATGTTTGGTTGACCTTCTGTATTCATACATATTTTTGTATAGCTGAATTGTAGAACGTTTTAGGATCCATTTCTCCACCTTTATGAAACAGGATCGAATAATACCGTTTTAACTCATCCAGAGAGAATTAACTGAAATTAGTTAACATAATAAATGCTGCTATATCAATGATTCTTTGCACAATAAAGTAGTCGTGGAAGAAAGCAGTTCCATGGCTCAATTTGTCATTAACAGATTGTACAATTCTTTCAGAGGTAATTGTATCGTACTTGAGGCAAATGTTTTCCAGCGCGTTTTACTTGTTCTGCTGTGTAACAGCTCCGTCTTCTCTGCGTTCTTCCACTTCATCTGCTTTTGCAAGTGTAATGTCAAAGCTCAAATCATGACGAAGAGACAGTGATACAGTGGTCAAAGGTCTATTAGAATCTAAACATCAAGTGATATTCTAAATTGTTTTTCGTACATTACAAACTGTGCAACTTTAGTACCAGTATTTTGTGAATTTCATAACAATGATCTCAACTTTCTCAATTTATCATTAATGACTAGTTATTCAGTCCTATTAGTTCTAACAGAAATACATAACAAACACCTTGTCCTGAAAAGGTTATATCCATTTAACCTGACAAGATAATCGTGTCCATATAATCTGGTGACATGTGCTATCAAGGACAACGCCAAAATAAATACAAAAATGGTTATAGGCAAACACTTTAGACCTTACTGAAGTAGCAAATAACAACATTTACTCGAAATAAAATCACGTACAATATCAAAATTAACAATAACATTATAATAAAACCACCGTTATATCGTTACTACTTTACGATTGTGTTGCCTAGTGATTAATGGTAAAGAAAACAATTTTTCATGGCTAATTATGGCATCCGCAAAAGCCCCAGATGCAAGTTTTCGCTGCTACCCGACATCAATTAGCAGGCCAATATCGCAGGCCGGCAATTAGTAAATTATGTGTCTCCCGATTAATTAGTCGTTCAACGGAGTGCATTACATGAAACAAGCTTGTCCGAGTTTCATCTGACCTTTGCCACCCCATTTTTGATATTTGGACATTTATGTTGGGGTGTAGGGTCAGAGTCCATACCCTATGGAAAAGTTGGAATTCGCCGACACCATTTGGTGTCGGCATAGGGTAGCCGCTTACTAACCGGCCTAACAAACTTTAACGACCCTTCATCGAGATATACCTGCATGAAATCGATAGGAATATGATTTTATTTTCTCAGATATTGCGAGTATAGCATTCGTTATATCTTTAATCCGCTGACAGACTAGCCGAAACTATAGCGTTGATGAAATTTGACTGGAACTCGCCATTTGCATTCCGAGTCTCATGGCTACACAAATCTCGCGACCCACATGTCAATGACTTCAGAGTTCAAATAGTCACTTGATATCAACTTTTGACCATTTCTAATGTTGCTGTAGGAAAACAAATCGAATATATAAATGAAAGTCACGTAATTATTATAGAAAAATAAAAGAACATAAACTTCTATAAATATTTATTCTGGAAGCAACGACCAGAAATCTGTAAATGTTGCGGCAGCTTAAAAAAAAAAAGCACAAAAACAAAAACAAAAAAAACCCCAAAACAAAACAGATTCAACAAGCGGAGAGCACAGGTCAACGCGCTAGTCACGTGATACCAGCTAAATACATCGCTGACACGTGCTTAGTACTTGATGAATCTGGTTTTCTCCACCTTGATGCGATACCGACAGGTTTCTAGTCGTTGTTCTCAGAATAAATATGTTGAGTATTAAGTGTGCATTATATTTATGTACAAGTATTACGTGACTTTTAATTAACATTTTCGAATTCTATGTACAACAACTTTCGAAATGGTTTATTGTTGATATCATGTGACTAATGGACCTCTGATGTCATTGACATGTAGGTTGCGAGATTTGTGTAGTCATGTGACTCAGAATGCAAATGGCGAGTTCCAGGTCAAATTTCATCAACGCGATAGTTGCATCTCGTCTCTCAGCGGATTAAAGATATAACAAATGCTACACTCGCTATTTCTGAGAAAATAAATCATATTCCTATCGATTTCATGCAGGTATATCTTGATGAAAGGTCGTTAAAGTTTGTTAGGCCGGTTAGTAAGCGACTACCTTATGCCGACACCAAATTGTGTCGGCGAATTCCATCTTTTCGATGGGGAATGGACTCTGATCCTACACCTCAACATAAATGTACAAATATTAAAAATGAGGTGGCAAGGGTCAGAGGAAACTCGGACTAGAAACAAGCATATCAGGGGCAAGACTAATGAGCGCTGTGTATCAAGCGATAAAGTACGAATATTCCGTACCTTCACTAAAACGGAGGATGCTGGTTGTCTGCGGTCTCTTGAGCACCGTAAGTGTGACGCATCTTACGTCAAAGTAAAATACCTGGCACAATAAAGATTAAGGGCTATATGTTGACTGACACTCACTTCGGAATAAACGGCGGATTTCTTTTTAGCGGACAAAACTAAAAGTTGAAGTGCTTTTCGTACCAGCTGGGCAGGCTTGAAAGATAGAAACTTATTTTGGGAAACCAAATAAAAAAGAATAAACAATCAGGGGACATAAATTACTCTTAACTATGAGGCGAAGTGCTATAAATCAAGCTCTTTTAAGGCCTCTTCAAATTAGAGGCGTATAGTAAGTATGGTTGAAAAATAAAATTCCTTGTTAAATTATGTTGCAGCAACCTACGTTAAAATGATACTCACTGGCCATAGCTCTTCGAAATAATGATATGGTTTACTGTAAATCAAACTCATATAGCGTGACATCAGTCTATCACTGTCTGCCAGAATTTGCATTAAATCCATTAATCTTTGGTAAAATAATACAATTGAAATGAATGTCTTGAAGAAAGGAATGCAAGGGGCATAAACCCTATTTCAGAATTCAAGCTCATTCGAGGTCCCATCCATATAAAGCTGAATTGCAAGTTGTAGTTAAATCTAACATTACCTGGTAATATTAACACTTCAGGAAACAGTCATGAAGACGGACGATCAGGCACCACAACTCTTTTTTTCAGTATTGTTTTGGAATCTTGGAAATCGAAGCCCCCACAAGGTCTCATCAACATGAAACTGTATTATAGCTTTGGTTGAAATCCAGCATACCTTAGTAACCGTATGCCGAGGAAAATAAAGTCAGGGGGATGGTCAATGAGAGAGAGAGAGAGAGAGAGAGAGAGAGAGAGAGAGAGAGAGAGAGAGAGAGACTCGTGTACAGAGTGTCTTGAAGTGCTAGAAAATCAAATTTAGCTCATGTACTACTTATTATACATCATCATACTACCTTTGGAAGAAATAAAACAATTCCTACTACAATTACGATGAGGAAGCAGGCTGAAAATAGAACTTGTTAGGTCCCATTAACACAAATATTCTTATTAAATTTGGTTAAAATTGCATGATATTCCCAATAAAGCTGTACTGCTTATAGTTCATTGTTGATGGATGGTCATTGCAGTTACTATAGTTCACTGCCAATTCCCTCGAGCGGGGTACTCACAAGACAAAATAGAAGAAATGTACCTTTTGTGATCTGCTCGTAGTTTCCGCTTTTTCGTTCAGTCCACACGTGCATATACGAGTAGCAGATTTTGTTTATTTGCTTCGGAGCTAGTACACGCATTGAAAACACCAGGACATCGATAGCGCGTATATTATATGCAGCCATTCGTAAGCTCATGTTACAACGTCGTGAGCGCATTTTTCTGTGAGATTATTAGAAATCGGGTTTTTACAATTTAAAAAGGGAAAGTTTATAAAATAAGTTGCATTTCAGCAAGGACTTCTGTGTGAAATATAATATTGAAAGAGATTTTATTACATGGATTTGATTGATTTTGTTTTCTTTTTTTCTTTGCAGCCTAGTATATTAGAAATGAGACGCCTTTATGCCATAGACATCTACGATAGAATGGTGGAACAATTGACCATCGCGTGGTATTTTAACTTCGAGAGACTCAACCAAGAAGTCGGTCAGACGGACGAGGGATTGAAATTTAGTCCCAAATCAAAGGAGAAACGACGTGAAAGTACAGTGGAAGACGACTCGATGGACCCAAAACTGCTCTATGATTATGAAACGGGAACAGTCTTTGTAAGTCTTCCTCCGCCTACGGAATCTGCTTCCGATAGAAATGAAAGTCAGAGTACGAACTCCTTCTGGGGCATCAAAGATACCGGTGACGGTGCTGATTTAGTATTTATGAAATTTATGTCCATTTCATCCATTGCAAAATATGAAGCAAATGACGACAGGTCTGAAAAATTGTACTTCCACGGACATATGAGGAATTCCAGGAATGAGCCAAAGCCCAGTGTAAGTAAAGGTTATTTGTGGGCAGTGGCACCTGGTGGGGTAATTTACGGCTTTAATCCAGCAAACGGAGAAATGGCTAAAGCTATCAACATCACCGATGCCTTGAAGGTAGTAGCGGTTACAATTACTTCTAAGTTAATGGTCGCTCGGCGAAACGACACATCTTCAGATATCCTGCTATTCGGCATCAGAGTTTCGGAGACTACTCAAGACTTTCGAGAATTTATTGTTTCCATTGGCGTCAGCGATTTGTCAACCTTAAATTTCTTGGTTGCCTACGATACGTCTACGAGCGTGGATAAGGTAATATGGATGATCCCTACACCTCAAAACACAGAGATCAATGGACAGATTGTGGGAATTCCTAGATCGGCAGCCAAAGACTACAACGGTGCAAATCAAGGTCACAATGATCAGCAAGACCTACTTGTGGCCTTTGCACAAATGAAGGGGAAATTTTCAATGTTCTTTGCAGTTCATTAAATACCATATCACTGCGTTTTTTCTATTTGGTTTAAAAAATAGAGAATTCTATTCACAAAGGTGTTAAGTTTTCTTTAGTCTGGATGGATATTTGTTATATTCTATCATATCAAGTCAAATCTGTCTCATCTTACTGTTCTTTACATCTATACCCTGTGATCCCTGTGTACTCGAAAACTGTGTCGAATTGCAAAGAGAAAGAAGAAAAAGGAAAAAGAGAGAAATATTAAATGTTAGAGCGTATCGATGTGTTGTTATATTTTTGGAAAGAGTTTGATAGCTGATCAATAGGACTGCATGGTCATACTCGTAGCTTTCCGTTCTTACATTTCCCTGGATCTTCAATCGCATACACAGATTCCATAGTACGTCATCGCTTCATTAAGTAATTAACGACTTCTTTCCACATTCGACCAAATTTAATACTTAATGCCCATTTTCTAGCACCATTTCCAATAGAGCAAACTAATAATTTAAATATATTATGATTGCATCGCGTTATTCGATGTGATGTTTCATAATTATATTTCATATTTTTTAAACTATCACTAGTAAAGTAACACGCTATGACCTCAGGTTTGTGAAAGAAATCACAGAAGGGTAACTCTACTGTTAGATGCATCCAACTACATTTCGTAATTGTTTCATTATTTTCCTGCTCATTTTGTTACATTATAGATTAAAACCTGTGTTTTCATCTGAATTTTACTAAAGTTGTAGCAAATGCTCGCAAATGTTGGCTTAGGAAATCGTGTTCCATTTTTGTATAAAGATAATAATTCTCTCCTTATAAAAGAAAATGAAAACTTTACAAACCATAAAAAAATAATTAAAATATAAATGAAACGTATAATTAGAAAATGATGAAATATCCCACAAGACGGGGTACTTTTTGTATTAGAGTTTTATTTATGATATCACATGAATGAATATAGATGATAAGATAAGCGACACGAATGTCAAGTGGTTGCCATTCTGACTTTTACCTAGGAATCAAATTTGTATTTTTTCAACGAAATTCGGGTAAATATAATGCTTTACTTCTTTTTTTATTATTATCCCTTTCATAGGTTGAATCAAGCGTCAAGAATATTCGTTGAACACCTTACAGAGATATAATACAGCCTTTTATAACATGTACTTTTCTTATAAACAAATCTCACGAATAAGCAGTGAATATAAGCATGTGAATTTCACGAGACAGCAAGCATTTTTCAGTTGATTCATGTAATGAGATGAAGTAATTCAAGCACAAGTTGTAACACTTTGAATTTCACGAGACAGCAAGCATTTCTCAGTCGATTCATGTAATGAGATGAAGTAATTCAAGCACAGGTTGTAAAACTTTGAATTTCACGAGACAGCAAACATTGTTCAGTCGATTCATGTAATGAGATGAAGTAATTCAAGCACAGGTTGTAAAACTTTGAATTTCACGAGACAGCAAGCATTTTTCAGTCGATTCATGTAATGAGATGAAGTAATTCAAGCACAGGTTGTAAAACTTTGAATTTCACGAGACAGCAAACATTTTTCAGTCGATTCATGTAATGAGATGAAGTAATTCAACCACAGGTTGTAAAACTTTAAAACTCGTAGTATCATAAAAGAAACTGACAATATTATATAACAAAATTAAGTGTATAACATAGTGTCGAGTTTCGCAAGCATTGAAACCACTCTGTGAGATAAACTTTACTGGTTAAATTTTCATAATTTTTTCAGAGTTTGGATTACAAAAAAGATGTTAAGAATCATCCTAATCAATCAGTTGTGTATCACGCTTAAAATCGTATTGCATTTACTAGACTTGTGCATTAATTGGCTAAAGTAAACTTCTTTCATAGACGTCTCTGATAGTCAGTCAGATTCATTCACTAAGCAACATTGTTAACCATACAATCATTGCAATGAAGCCTGGGGTGCAAATTTCTGAAGGAGTATCTGAGCCAACAATGTCATCATGATTCTGCTGCACACCTAGTATTGACTCTAAGCTCTGAATGTCAGTGTGAATCGAAGGTATTGTTGCGTTTCGATAATCTTAGACTATGTAACAGAAAGAAGCAAAACATACAAACTTTGTATAAGTAATAAATAATTTAATTCGTTTAGTTACAAGGTGAAAATGTAAGAGGAAAGTATTGTGTATTAAATCCCAAATAGTACTAACTGTTCTATCACACGTCCAAAATTATAGAATATTCGGAATGAATTTTATATAGTCACGAATGTAATGATATACCAAAGAGTCTTAAATGAGTAGATGTTTCAATGGCCTTGATGTACCACAACGATATATTTCGGAATGGTTTTTTAAAAATATGAGTCTCAATAATCCCAAAGTAGTATTTCAGTGAAAAGAGTCAATGAGCACTTTTTAATTCAATTAATAATTTAAATCAACATTTACTCTCAAATTATAATTGAACACAACTACTCAACAAACTGGTCAGGGGTTCAGCAAGTATAGAAACAAATTGAGCAAAAATTCCGATAATATCCAGCCATACCCCGTAATCTCACGAGATGCATTTTACTAATAGGACTTGGGAATTCAGAAATAGATTTGAGCTTACGTGTTACTACTAGAGATTTAACTTGATCGTGTCCCACAATATGCCTTAAATATGTAAAACAAGCGTGTCAAAACTCACTGTTACCTAAATTAGCTGTCAGATTTGCATCACCTAGTGTACCAACGAATATTCGAATGGTTTCCAAGTGATCCTTCTAGTTGTCTTTGTACATGATGACTTCATCGATGTAAGCATCACAATTAGCTAGACACTATGTTATCATATTCATTAAACGCTGGAACGCTGACGGATAAAGGGCATCTAGAATTGCAAGTGCCGAAATTTCATTTGCCGTTTCCGTGAGTGGAATTTGCTAGATTCATTGTAAAAGGTTAAACTCGGTAATATATTTTGCATTTCTAATTATGTCAATGCAGTCATCACTTTTTGGCATTGGATATGAAGCCGTTTTGGTGACACTGTTGACATTTATATTGTCAGTGCACATACGGAATGTATTATCTGGCTTAGGTACAAGAGTACATGATAGATTCAAGTTACTTTCACTTGGTTCTATGGCATTCTTCTGCAGAAAATATTGAATTTCTTTTTTTCAAACATTACTGCTTGAGAGGTTTCATCATGTATGGATGCTTTTTTCACAGGTGTAGAATCTACAATCTCAACATAATGGTACAAAAGTGCGTATATTCACGAAATAGCTGTTTAGTTCACTCTTTTCTTGTGGTTGTAGACGTGAAAGTTCATGGTCGAGAATGTTTAATATTCCTGAATTTCCGAAGATTGGTTAAGCCAAAGGCACTACATTCAGATTACTTCTATGGTTTACATCATCCTGTTGTGGGACAGGTATTACTAAATTGACTGAACGATTAGTTGGGCTATCTATGCATATAATACTCCTTTAACATACTTATATGATAATGGTGTTTCCGTTTCCTTTTTCCAGGAGTATTAGGCTTATAATTTAAGTAATTTACTTTATTTTCAATTTAAACTGTCGGATGCCTAACTCGCGCATAACTTGTTGGACAATTCTAGACATAATATTTGGCCATTGACCAGACTGGACAGATTTTGAAAGACTAACGTTTGTGAAAAATTTTGAAAGCTGTTACTATAGTTTAAGTTTATTAGTTCTTAAAGAAATTGCCTCTGGTGATCTTTGGACGCACGCATAATGGTCAACAAGTATGGATTGCCTGATTTAGTCTTAGGTAAGGGACTGACACAGTCTACCATTATTTCTGCTAAATGGTTCTTCCAATGCATGAATAGGCTGCAGATGAGCCTTAGGTATCTTCTGAATTGTTTTTTTTTTTGTCATTTGATAAGTGTGACAAGATTTGCAGTGTTTAGAAATATCTCTTAATTCATGATCTTGTGATAAGACTTAATGACTCCTAAACGACCAGCCAAAGAAGTTTCATGGGCTAGACTAAGAATCACCTGTCGATATGGCTTTGGAACGACAATTTGATAGCTCAATGACCACTCCGTATTAGTAATTTTTTAATAGCGCATCAATATTTGTGTATTTCAATAGTAAGTCATTGAGAGTTCTGTTGCACACATAAACTCAGTAGTAAGGCAAGTGGTGGACTAGTAAGGGTCCGGAACATGGTGGTGTTTTAATGCAATAGTCGTGGAACTGGGCAATAAATACTATCGTGATCACGTGCACACGATGAGTACGTTTAGTTTCTAGGTTTATGTATGAGTTGACGACGTAGAGCTAATTTGAATTATTTGTTAATTCATTGTTTAAAATGTTTTATGCGCGAGGGATAGTCCGCATAAAAGAAATCAAACTTTATTTCTATATTCCACTATTGGTCCAGCACTCACACACTCTCCGCACTTTGTTTTGATAGAGGGAACTTGTACATTTTCAGAGAACATCAATAGAAAATATCATCTCTTGTAGCTATTGATGTTACGAGATCATGTTCCCTCAGAATTATTGTCCTGTTTATTGAACTTATATCATACGCACGATGCAATATGAGAAAACAAACTGAGAAAGTTATTGAACTACGGATCTGAATCCATTGGCTAACTTGTACGAGCCCATTTAAGTCCTGTGCATACAAGCAAAGAAATATTGTTTTCATGGGTAGGATCGGCAACTGGAATGGACTCATAAATAAACAATTTTCCACTATTGGTCCATGTTTGTTCAAATACATCCTTTCTCTCAAATACAATTGTAATGGCTTCCCTCTGCTACGTAGTCATACCTTAGATGCTAAGCTCACAAACTATCCTTTTGAAGTCATTTTCCCCTACTATTTTCGTCCAAGGTAAGAAGCACTACTGTTACACGCTGTTGGTTAGGCGGCAACTAGGAAATCCAATAGACGTATCTAGGACAAATCATTGAAATATCTGATCGATCCGCAGGTTATTGATATGATGATAAGATCGGAACCTTGGCTAGCGAAGATGCTGGAAACACCGTTCACTGCATTTCCTAATCGAATACCAGAACGTCCTGACTTTCGTTGTTGTAATAATAATAATAATAATAATAATAATAATAATAATAAATAAGTAAATAAATAAAATAACAAATAAATAGATAAAAAAAGCCCAACATCCATTTGTATATGCTGTACAAACATAATTTTTGTTTGTAATTTATAGTAAATTCAGAATATTCTTTTAAATGATGTTGAGCAAAATCGTAATTTTCTCCGCCAACTGATATGAGAGACATGGCGTGAGAAATACTTCAGCCGGCTTCCTTGGCGTTAGCTGTATTTTGAAGGAATCGTTCCTTCTTTAGGAAACGTAGAGTATGTGTTAGATGGCTGCAAATAGATACATGTAACAGGTGTATGGATAATAATTCTTGTCATCTAACTTTATTCAGGGAATGATAAGAAGACTTGTGAGAACACAACTCGAAAATACAATGGCTAAAACTGATAATGGATTAAGACTCCTTGTCATCGTTAAAAGAAACGCAAACCTGTTACAACTCTGTGATCTTAAACTAAGTAATAGAAAAAAGGAAAACAAGTTTAGTAAAACTCAAAAAATAATTTTATTTCCTTAGAATACATAGTGAAACTTTATAAGGAACCTATAATATTGTGAACTAAATTCCAAATAATCAAAACCATTCTATCAAAAGTCCAAAAAGATAGAGTGTTCTGAATAAATTCCAGTATTGAATGTGCTGATGTGCCATAATCTTGGATGAGCTGATGTATAATCTATTAATACATGATTCCTTTCAAATTGTATCTGAATACAACTGAACTTAAATTAGGAATGAAGAAATTTGCTTACTTCCGAACCTTATATAAGAACCTAAGACACAATAAGATGACCATGATGTGGGTCATTTGATTATCAAATTTCTTAAACAAGTTCTCTTATAGGACATCATAAGGCTAGACCGTGAGCTCCTTAATCAGTAAACAATTTTTTTTTTTTATAATTTACAAACAAGACAAAATGCAGGTCCAAAGGCCATGTCAACATATTTACATTGTCTTACAGTAAATTCAACAATCATGGACAAAAGGCAGCTATGTAACGTGTTGTTCACAGATTACCCTTACAATGTACTATCATTGACAAAAGTTAAAAACACAATATAGATATAAATAACAAAACCTACCACATTACAATAACAATATTCATAAGAATAATCTGCAGCGTTGATAAATATTTAGTATTTTACCCGTATTTTGTTATCGTTATATTTTAACATGGTTTGGCACTTATTATGAATCATATAGGATAAAGGTTTTATAGACAATTGATTTCGAACTTGATGTTGATTCAATGATTACAAGCATGTGATATTACCGTAAACACCTATTCAAAAGACAATGAATTCGTTTAAGTTCTTTTTCAAACCATTATCGTCCAATCATTCGTAGTGTAAATGTATGTCACTATAGTCAGGTAGCATATATCGCAGGATAGACTTGTACAAAAGGAAAACACACAGGTTTTGAATTATATGCATATTTTGAAGTGGGGTCTATATGGAATAAGATCCTGATGTCAGTGACTTAAACATGATTCATGGGAAGCTGGTTGGCGTTGCCATTGAGTAGTGCATAGCTTGCTTGTTTTAATATAATACACATCTTGTACATAGAAAGCAATGCTGATCTGGGGAAAAACAACGAAAATGGCTAGTGTTGAAATAGCCAATATAGGGTGTTCAAGGAAGTAAATGATACAAATATAAACCTATATGTTTGCCCATTTCCTACCGAACCAAGATTAAAAGAGATTGTTTTCTCAAACAAAACTTTACAAATATGAAAGAAACTGTGCACAAAATGAAACCATGCAATCACTATACACAATGGGAATTAAGAGGGCAAAGATCATCGGATACATTTTTGGCTACGGTACAAATATTAAAAGGTAAATGCTGCTATTCTATAGGTAAATGTTTGTATTACCAGCAAACTTATATATCATTTGTATTGTTCTAAAATGATACATAGTATTGTTTTTGAGAAAGTACAACGTTTTACTTGTACAACAGTTTCAGTCATTCATTGTTAAAATTCACGGATATCAGACTGAATGATTTGCAACATCTCTGAATCACACTTCGTGACTGATGCAATTCTTAGCGATCTGGTTTCATCGTCAAATGATGTTTTGTTAACAGATGCTATATCAAGCAGCATTCATTAGTTTAGATAATGCCAAAGGCATTTCATATACTGCTAATTTGCTTAGTGTGATATTAATTTGGATTGTGTTAGTACAGTCTTTTCAAAGTACATACGATAATACATAGATTTTAATCTGAAGTTTATTTCCTTCTACTACTATGAGTTTTCAAATTAGGTTCTCTCGACGAAACATTTATAAGCAGTTGTAGAAGCTGTCTTATCGCTATTATCGTTGTCTTTAGAAAACATCATTTAAAGGTTTATCAGATTTGTTTTCTTGTTGATCTGCTGGTACATTTCTGACGTTTTCGTGATTCTCTGATACTGAAGACTTTGCTTGCAAATTATTCATTACAGTTTCAGTGTTGAGAGTATGTTGCCTTCCGATAAGTGTAATAAGGTGTAATAAGCTGTATATGGATCTTACGCATACCGAACAGTATTCACTAGCACACGGTGTAAAAAAAATGGTCACTACATTTAAATATTATTTCAACTTTCATTAAGTCTTTACAATACCACTCTTGTTTTGATTTTCTTCCAAGGTCGAATGATTACCATTGTATTTTCAAAACAATTTACTTTTATGATTGGTCAATGTACATTTTAACGGTTTGATTCGTTTTGAGTTTATACTTGTAATGGCTATGATGCTACTGTTGGTGATAATAATGCCAACAACAACGACTACGTTATATATGTTCATAATGAGTATTGCACGTATCCTTTGACAAGATAATTTTTTGGGACAGCCATCTTCCTTTTCCCTGTGTTTCGGGGATTTTGGAGAAGAATACTGCTCTTATATGTTGGTATCGCTCAGTGTCCATTCCTAATGAAAATGTCGCCATCATCATAATTCATATATATTATTATCATCAGAACAATCGTTTTGTTTATGAAAATCTGATCTCATCTGTCCCAGCTTTTCTGTTTATATCTTTCATTATGGAGGTGACAGTAGGAATTATTTATTTAATGCTAGTACTGCTATATTTCCTTTTCGTCTGAAATGATTTTCTATCTGTATATTGTTTACTCGAAATTCAAATGCAATGCATTAAAATCTTGCACTTTTCACTTAGCTAAATTAAGCGAATGAACTCTGAATATTCCATTGGAAGATAAAAACTAGTATGACTGGTTCGAAGATAGTTAAGAAACTATATCGTTACATAGACAATCCTAAGATATCCTCTTGATGTATCTTTAGACATTCGTAATCCAAATCTTACGGACCGCCTCGGGAACTATTTATTCAATAATCTTATGAAACTTCCTGAAAAGTGGACCCATATTTAGGTGTTGGGATATGACAAGTCAAGCGACATGATGCTCTGATCTTATATCAAATGTGAATTAATTGAGACGTTCGTGCCAACAGTGCAATGATGTATGGGATATTTACCTGCTGACACAAATATGTTCCTAAAACAAATAATAATAATCAGTCATATAGTATTAGAAATTTAAAATCTAGAATGATACAAAAAAAACTTAATTCTAGTATAGTGTAATTGTAAGTCATAACACATACAATGACCACATTGAAATCAAAAGCACAACGATTCAGTCATGATGAACATAAACACGTCATGTAAATCACGTTTTATTTCCATGCTGTCCGTCATAGTTTATGTATTTCTCATGTCTTGGAATCCTTTTTTATGCAGACAATCATCAATTGATTGGAGTTATATAGCTTGCATCTGTTTCAATCATGTCAGTTTCTTCAACCTGACATATTTCAATAGGATATGCAAGATCATTGATTGGTGTTAGATATGTTTGATCTGTTCCAAGGATATTGGTTTCCTCATTCTCACAGAGTTCAATAGGACAGGTGAGATCACTGGTCGGGTTAATATAGGTTTCATCTGTTGCATCTACATCGGCTTTCTCAACATGACACATTTCTATAGAACGGGCATAGTCGTACAATACGAGTTTAGCACTTCTTCCGGTTTCATGTGAAGTGTTCTCGATTAGGTTGTCCATCCTATGAAAGTAAACCGACATGGTACCCTGAAGAAAAAGAACATGAGTTAATAAATGTCAAAAAATATATAAAGAAACCAAGGAGATAACATACTAGTGTGCACATAGCATACCCGCAGGGCTGTTAAGATGATTTACAGCGGATACGATCAAGTACATTTTGCAAACCAGATAGAAATTCGAGCATCTATTTTGTGCGCTGGGTGGTAATGTAAGAGGTTTTAGCTAATTGATACCTATATGAAAATGAGTTATGTATTTTCAGTTGGTTAAGGTATTATCCAACATAAATTATAAGGGAATGAATCTAGATAGACAAAAGTTGGATAGTTGTTGGTCTGAAGCACACCTGTGCTTACTTGGTGTCGTTTGAATGAACGTTTTTCTCTTTTCTTCTGTTACGGCTCAGTTTGCTAACAGTTTTCATAAAGTCGAATTTACATATTCACTGTAAGTATTGTTGCTTTCAGTGCAAAAGATGCAACATCGTGAGTTGACTTTCCCGTTTCTCTATATTATTTAATTCTCTATAAAATTTAGGAACAGATACATCCTGTTAGCATCAAGATTAGTTATCGATTCTTCCTCTCTTTTCCGTGTCTATGTCAACTATGGACATGGAACTTTTGCTAGTGTAAAGAAAATCCGCTAGCAATTTTCTTCCGTTTCACTTGCTGTGAAACAAATACAGATATGATCTGATAATTAAAGAAAAAGAAGCCGAAGCCGATAAGGTGCCTTTTTCATAGACTTGGGGATGTGTTGAGTAATAAAATCTTGCCTAGTGCTGTGAATCCATCATATCGGATAGAGAAAACTCTATATGAGCGACTATAGGAAGGCAGATCCCAGCATAATTATGTTATATATTCTTAGAGTTCTCTTCTCTTTGTTACAGGAATGAAACATCATATTGTTTGTAAATTGAAGAATTTGGCATTTGATCTTTCTTGAGTTTTAATTCTTTTCTCATATACTCTATCAGCATGATAATGACAAGTATCTAACACAAATCCATCGCTTTAATTCTCTCTATGGAGTTAAACCTCTGAAGTCACTGTGGCAAAGAGAAGGTCAACGTGCTCTTACGGACTCTCATGTTTAGGTCTGGCCAGTTTCTTCGCAAAACCTGTTTTTTGAAAATCATATTGACAACATGATCAATAGTCGTTACATTCTTCACACAAATATATCATCATACTTACACAGTTTTGAAAGGGCCTTTTTGCGATATCTTTAAGGAATTCAGAGGAAATATTTACATCGACAAATTATGACTGCCAGAGAGACGAATCTATCTGTTTATCTGACATCGACAGCTATTTCAGGAGAAGACTGTATATTTTATTTACATATCAGATGAATAAGTGAGGAAAGAAAAAATGGTTAACAAAAGATAGTATTAGAAGTAAACAGAAATTAAAATATTGGACAGATTATCGTACATCATGACACCTTCTTTAGGCGATATTTTAATTAAACAATGGACACCACCATAATTACTGTAAGCACTTAAACATTTGCATTACTATGTTTCTTGATAGGAAATATGTTTGTTACATGCAATTGTCGCCAACACGTTTTCAAAGATTTTTCTCCCTCTTTGTGAACATTACTTAACATGATCTACCATTTCAAGCCCAAGATAACACCACAAGGCACATTACCTAACATGATCTACCATTTCAAGCCCAAGATACCACCACAAGGCACATTACCTAACATGATCTACGATTTCAAGCCCAAGATACCACCACAAGGCATTTGAAAAGTTCAGTATCTATCTAAATGTTCATGACTTGCACAGTTTACGTAACATGAATGATATAAAAAGAAAATGTTCCCAAAAGATGAACTTAGACTGTACAGTTGACGGGGACACAGTTTTTTTACGAATAGAACAGCTGAGAATTCAGCACATAAACTGTTTACAGTTTGATTATATTCCACATAGCATGTTAACATATTTTATTTCTCGATGAAAAACAGAGAGAGAGAGAGAGAGAGAGAGAGAGAGAGAGAGAGAGAGAGAGAGAGAGAGAGAATATGGAATATATCGTCAATGTTACCTCCTCAATAGTACTGTATGGATCATCGCGGAGGTTTGGTCCAATATGGTCTTCTCTTAAACTGCTTAAGTCCCGAGGTCCTGCGAAAATATAATGATCAAATTTAAGAACTTTATTCATTTTCTTTCTTCTTAAAAATAGCATTACTATTCCGTTTCCAAGAGCAGGCCATCCCATAATACATATCCATTTGTCTTGTCCAAAGCTGCTCTTGTTGTCTGTAGACTCAACACTATCTGTACTTTTTGTTCTTTGCCATTTTGTGTTATGTGATGCTTGAAATAGAGTTGGTAGCACGTTTTCTCTAATTTGGTTCCTAAAGGGTTCTGTTTGGCTAGAAAGGTTATGCAAACTTCCTGATTTTCCTTGTACGTTAGGATGCTGCAATCCCTTAGTCGTTCTGGATACATTTTCATGCACTGCTGGACTGGGGAAGGGTCTGCTACAGCATCCCAGTTTTTGTATCAGACACCTCTGCGTTTATATGTCCTACATATGGCTGATACAGTGCTTTAAATCTGCAACAACTTGAAGAGCTACTTCAGGCACTGAACTTAGCAACTGTTTATAAACAATGGGCCGCATCTATTATGTTTCGACTTTAGCAAATCTAGATTGATCCAACATCACAGAGTGCATTTGGATACGGTAGTTGTGACTACCAATAGGTATGTTTAGTTTTAAAGTCAATGCTCGTAGTTAGCAAAAGCCAAACCGGTCACTTGAAATAGAAATTGATACAAAAGTGTTTGCATAGAGATGTAAAAGGCTGCTTTAAAATTATTTGAAAGAAACGAATCATTTTTAAACCAATTTTATCGATATTAATTTAATCTTGTCAGATATAAATAGGGGTTGAAGTAGCAGGGTGCCACGCCAGATCAATGTATACCCGGCCATCCAACCACTTTCGTTCCAAATATAAATCCCACTGTATTAAATTTTAATAATGTCCAACTACTCATCCGCTCCGTAGAAGGATGCATAATGGCCAAATAAGGGCATTCTCCCTACCTCTCAGCTGCTACGGTACCCATGAAGGCCTCTGATGAACACGGAGGATTTCGTGAAAGTTCACAACGGCGTGGGTCGTTGAAACAAGAACCTATAACCTGATGTAAGTTAATGCCGTTCGAGATGGATGATCAGTGGATGTGGAAGTATGACGATAGCACTATTTGTGTAGAACATACCAAATCGGCAGTCGGAGTACCTGCGTTTGCATAGTGGAATCAGGACAGCCACAACATATTTTCGTTTTGCCAAAGGGACTTAGGTCACAATTATTACTTCAGGGTTAGTACCCACGAATGTAGTCTAAGTTTGTTTCTAGAGCCTTTTGTCCTCCGTTATTTTGGTTGTGATGCATAAATTAGATTTAGGATTTCTTGGTATTGACTTCAAAGAATTTGTTGATTGGTTAGAATATTAGCATTATGGTGTGATTGTCTTTGTTTATTTTGGCGACAGTGCACAGTTAGTAACGTGGCATTGTAATTGGACCGGAATTGCAATCATTGACCCACTGCACGACTTGTTTTTATTTACAACCCAGGGTCTTAAAAAATGCTGGTTAATCCAAGACAAGAACTTTACAGTTAGTTCATGTTTGAAGGTACTTTATACGAACATATTATTTATTAGGATTTGGACACACGTGAAAGTTTATTACTGACAAACAAATGAAGGGCTATATGGGAGAAAATCACTGTGATCTGAGTCCAAAAATAAAATAATCCTGCCTCACTCGTCGCCCGGTCAAACAAAAAGTGAGACATCCAGCTCGACACCGGCCGGTAGTGATAAGTGGGTTGCGGTGGCTATAGTGAAAACAGTGAAAGTACCAATCTATTTAACGCAGTCTATCCGTATTGGAACTGACAACGTGATAATTATGGTAGAATGTTGCGTTGCTAGGCTGCCAGCAAAAGAACTTGAACGCACTCATATTACAATAATGGCTCTGCAAGAGGCAAGATGGCCTGACTCAGGAAAGTAGAAATTTATGTGGTCAGTAAGAGTTCACGCCCACTAGAGACTTGTGGTGACCATGGCTCTATCGCAAAGCGCAATTAATGCTTTATGTGCATAAAAACCAGCAAATAACTGAATAATGTGGACCACTTTTAAACATCGCTAGGGCATCATGACAGTTGTGGCTCATGTTCCAACCAACCAAACCGTTGACGTGGAGAATGATAGTTTCTATCAGACACCGGTGCATGTGGTGAAACTAAACAATCTCATGGTATACCTCGGAGACTTCAATGCAGTTTCTGGCACAACATGGATGCTCTTACAACACGTAGCTGGATCACATAGGAGTGAGTACCGAATGACAACATTGAGAGACTGCTTGAATTCTGTGTGTGGAACAGCTTATGAATATATGGTTCCTGGTTCAGGCGACCAGGAAACCATCGTAATTCATGGATTTCAAACGACGGTAGGGCAAGCTGAAATTTGTTATATCATTATAAATGGCAAATGGACGTGCGCTCATTTGAATTCAACTCTGACCACCGACACGTGGCTGCTACCATATCAACAAAACTGAAGTGTTCCCAAAGGAATTTAAAAAAATCTGTGAAATAAGACACTACCGCACTGAAATATCCCTATGTGGCACATGATTATACAATCGAGATTCAAAGCCCTTTTGCTGCGCTATTCGATGACCATATTAAAGCTACAAAGGCAGATTAGGAACTGGCCAAAGGTTGTATTAGCGACGAAGTTGCGAATTTCAGGGACCAGTGAAGGACATTTTCTGAGGATCATCTAGCGGCTAGATTCAAGACCTATTGAAGAGTCGGCGGGTAATTTCTATGCGACATCAACCAGAAGAAACTCGATCGATGTAGAGAACGCTACTCCCGACTACTAAATGGGCCTCCCTTCGCCCCATCAGATGAGCACGAGGACACCATCACCATCAATGGTGAATGCTTTTAATGGTCCCATTAAGAACGGCTGTTTTCGACATGGACATAACTATTTCCTGAACGTTTTCCTGTTGCATATATGCTAGATGCCGGAACGAACGGCACAGCCAGGTACAACCATCTGTGACCAAATTACAGAACTTTCTGCTCAGGTTAGTCATTGTGCAGTAGGAAGTATAAACATTCGGCGTCGCAATCAACTGGAGCAAGACCGAAATCCGAACGACTAGTCCACTAAACATCACACCACACGAGCCTGAGATCAGGAGCAGCAACAAATTGTTCTTAGCTGCAGAAAGACTATGGATAGGTATGTTTGATGTTACGTCTAGGGGCTTAAAATTAAGTAACAAGATAAAACCTTACATGAATTCGATTTTCCAAAATATAAAATTCTTTCTCTTAAACATAAAATGAAACACAGTAAAATAATTAAAATAACAAACAGTGTATGAATTCCTAGAATATCCTAAATTGTACTATCAATTTCACGCAACTCGGAAAGTATCCATAGGTATTCCAAACGAAAGTTCTAATGTGTTTATGTGCTAACGTGCTTGTCCAACTGAAGAATCACAGTTCTAAATCCAAACGTTTTTACTTCAAGATAAACTCCGTGAAAGTAGAACATCACGAAAGTCATTGAAAGTTTCTCATAGTCCTATAGAATTACTTAAATGTTCAAGTCCTTGAATGAATTCACATAATCATCAAGGCATTATTTGTTTGGAATTACTATTTTCCACTCTGATATTCCAACAAACAGTTATAAATATATCACGATTTTCCCTCTCTTACAAAGCTGGCATAAACTAAAATAATAAATGTAATGCTTGGATTCTCTCATATCGTCTCCTCGTGAACACCAAATCAACAAAATCTGAATCACTAAAATGATTCTCGAACATTTAAAACATATTATTTTTAAATAACTTAATAGTCAAGGTCTGATTTTTTCTAAGGACTGAGACAATCAACAATTAAGGCGTCCATGATACCTCTGCATGACAAATGCAATCATAATATCATAATGATATTTGCTTAACTCCATTCTATTGTGTGACTCACTTGACCGAAAATGTGACTCACATGACATAGGCAATCGACTTGAATTAAAAACGAGAATCCTACAATATATTGTACACGTACTTTACTGTAATACCAGCCAGTCACTAAATTAAAAAATTTAAACATAAATGTCATAGCTCAAATGACATAAATAAAACAAGATTATAATTTTATAGATGATACAGATATTCCTAACACTGGCGTTTAAAAATGAGCCTTGTTACAAAGATCCAGTTATACAAGGCAAACATCCCACGCATTGATGTTTACAGCGGCAATGGCTAAAAACCTTAAACTATTTGACCAATGGTGCCTTCGCAGGATCCTCCACGTCATACGCATCTAATATATCACCAATGCGGGGATCAGAGAGGCAGAGGGAAGTAAGTACCGTCAGGACGAAACACAGGAAACTCTTTGGCCACGTTACCATAGCCCCACTCCCACCCCCGATACAGATCACTACCGTGCAATGTAAGCTGAATTTGGCAATCCAGCGCGGAGATGGAAGCGCACGGTGGGAAGACTGAAGAACATCTGGCTTCAGATCTTAAAGCAGGACGTTGAGGAGTACAACGTCAGACAGCACGCCGGATGGCAAAACGTTCAAGACGGCATCCACTGCACAGACTTGTATCTACATTATGATGGTGATTAGTAGGGAAAATGTAGTAATTTTTATTAAAAGCTATTTATAAGTTTGTAAACACAGTGAAACATTTAAGGGCGATAGGCTGGAGCACCTATACACATACAAATATAAGCACAGAGTTTGAAGTAAATCGTCAGAAATCTCTGACTACAATGTTATAGTGTTTAAACAAGTTTAGTTATTATTATACTTGCATTCCTTACATTTCAATACATCAGTTACACCGTACTACAAACCTGGATATTATGAATTCTCGATACTCACTCTCTCACATTTTGAATGTTATTCTGTAAGAATGAAAATAACAAAATCTATATTTCAATCGATTAACTCCAGCCTTGCAAATTTCCATATTCATTATAGAAACATCACCACATGGTAATTTCGGTAAAAGTGACACAGTTGAGATACTCTAAAATGCGATAGGTGGTCAGGTTTGTCTAAGAATACACCTGTTAAACATCTTTCAATATTAAATTGGAGTGGTATGGTAGATTTTTGGTAGAGGTATGTGCATGTCATTTTATTTTCCAAACTATTTATTTATCCATTGTCAGCATAATCCGTAGCAATAGGAAGTTTCTTTACGTAATTATTTGTCTTCCAAACAGATTTCATAATGCATCAAGCCTATGATAACTAAGAATGAACATAAACAGAAAAATACATTATTGCCTACCAGTATTATCAACCAATTTCCACACACGTTCTTCTGTGAACTTTATAAAATCTAACAACATAGTATATACAACCCATAGCGTTCAAGCGTATGTTAGGACCCTCTCTCAACAATATATATATATATATATATATATATATATATATATATATATATATATATATATATATATATGTATATATATATATATATATATATATATATAACTATATATAACTATAACTATATATATATATATATATATATATATACCGCATACATTAAAAATAACATGGCATTTAAAGTGTTGGTATAAAGCCAGTTCATATACCAATACCACTGAGATATCAAATTGTGATCCGCCCATGGCGCAAATAATACGCATATATTAACATTCTCGCAACCGCGTCCTATTGATTCTAGATAAATGATGAATTTCCACACATTAATCATTAGTGGCACGTGAAAATAACGATAAAAACTGTTAATAATCCCTGTTTTCTAAATGAATTGAATACAATACACAATTTCATCGCAATCCTTTCCGCTTTCTTTTCCCCCTTTCATGCATAACGGAAAAAAACTACGCAGAAACAAGAGTGAGAGAGAAAAAGAATTTGTGGTGGATGAAAATCTTAAAACTTACACCAAGTAACCTTCAAGAATATGGTTTGTCGTAACTGTATGCGTGCATTTTCTTGGGATTTATGTACAGTGTTTATATCATTAATAATACAAAGTTGGAAACCCTGTCAACATTATACGGTAAATTTCTCGGTTACGTGGTACACATACTGTGATTATTTAATGTTTTGTTGTTGTTGTTGTTTCATAAACCTATGATACTGTTCAAAGAAAATATTAATTAAATATGAAACACACACACACTCTCTCTCTCTCTCTCTCTCTCTCTCTCTCTCTCTCTCTCTCTCTCTCTCTCGACCATCGTAGCAAGATACGGGCTAAAATCTATGAAATGACGAACGTAGAGAATTTTTGTTTGTGTTATCCCACGATGTCTCTGGACTTATGAATGATGGTAAAAGTTAAGTCAAACCGACCAAAGGATGAGAGAGAGAGAGAGAGAGAGAGAGAGAGAGAGAGAGAGAGAGAGAGAGAGAGTTTTATGGTCGGTAGTACTATTATTAAAGCAGAATAATGACTTAGATCAACTGTACATTTATTAAAATATTTTAATTACCTCTTGTTGGTTCGTCATTTTGCTTAGTTTCTATTCCACATTAATTTACATGCGATGGTACGTGAATGGTTGAGCGTCATGTGAATGTCGTATCTAACGTAGTGTCTTTAGTGCTCTACTTTCTATATTAAAACCATTTTTCATGTTTAAATCATAAGTGTGTATTATATTGATTTAATCAATGTGAAAAAATAAAAACTCAGAAAAGAAAACAGTCAACTTATCAATATGCAAAGGTGATTGTGAATAGCCGCAAAAAAGAATAGAACTATATTTTGTAGCGGACACACTCGGTAGCGATGTGAGGAGTTAATTCACTCGGTCAATACACAATTGCCTGTAGTAAATCTGAACTCCATTCAGAGGGCAAATTTATTTGTTCTGTGCATCCTTGATTGTTTCAAGTCAGGGAAGTTATCAGTCATTTTTGTTTTAGAAACATAATTATCAAGCAGAGAAATTAGTTTTCTTATCATTTTTCGACGTAAAAGTATTTCAAAATAACTATTGTGTAACAATTTTTTTTTGTACCTGAGTAGTAAGTGTTATTTCCTAATTTCTTATGCCTCAAAAGTATAGAAGCTGGCTATTATTCCCCATACACTTTGCTGTTGTGACCAGGACAGTGATAGTTTGAAATTTACATATTTTCCAGAACATTCCAGATAGATTCAGTGCTGAGTAAACTTGGAGTAATTTCTAGAACTTTCTAGAACTTTCCAGTAATATAAACAGTAATATAAATACAGAGGCCTTACACCCACTAGCTCAATTTAGTTTCATCTGCCTAAGTGGATATATATCTGGCTGTTTCTGAGATGGCATCATGAGGCTGCAAGCATCCGGCAGACGCATTTTGCTATGTCTGCGGTCAATTTATCAAGACAAGAGCGAAAAAGTACTCCGTGGAAGCATCTGCTAAGATATATGAGGCCTACAAGGCATATTTCAGCATGCCTGTTGGGGATCAAGACAAACTATGGGCACCTCATTTCACCTGCGAGCACTGCAAAAAAAACTCTGGAAGGTAAGTTGGACTATTGTTGCCCGGAATTTTATTTGATAAAATTTGTTAACATTTTTAAAATTGTAAAGTTATTAATTTTAAAATGTCTTACAATTTTCAATGTTATTTAAAAAAAATATATCATATACGAAAAATGTTTAGAGAATCTCTTATACATTAGTCATGGGTGAAATAAATGTATTTTTGTAGGATGGTAAAGAGGGGAAAAGAGAGCCATGAAGTTCGCTATCCCAAGAATTTGGCGGGAACTCACTGACCACTCAAGCAACTGTTATTTCTCCATGGTGGACCCTTCCAAACGTCGGACTGGCAAGAATCACGTATCCGGATCTTCCTTCATCCATCGCCCCCGTTGCCACACTGTTCTGAGCTCCACGTATCCACTCCTCCGGAGAGAGAGCAGCCGTCTTTAGAAGAGACCAGCAAGTCAGAGAGCGAGGAAGACGTTGTAGATCCAGATGACAATTTCAGAGGTGGAGCTGAGAAGAGAAACCCATACTACCCCAACCAAAAAGACCTCAACGACTTGATCAGAGATCTTGGTCTCACGAAGTCCAATGCCTAGGTCTTTGACGTCTAGGCTCAAGCAGTGGAACTTGTTAGATGAAAGTGTGCAAGTCGCAGCACAGAGACAGCATCATCAAGCTTTTTCCAGCTTCTTCACCCGTCAAGATGGGCTCTGCTTCTGCCACAATGGGACCAGTCTGTTCGAGGCAATCGGGATCGCTTGTAACCAGAATGAGTGGCGCTTCTTCATTGACAGCTTATCCAGGTGTCTCTAAGCCGTGCTGCTCCATAATGGGAACAAGTACGGTCTCTTTCCCTTGCTCACTCGGTACACCTCAAAGAGGATTACAACAGCATCAAGACCTTGCTGGACGCCTTGAAGTATGATGAGTACAGTTGGGAGGTCATCGGAGACTTCATAATGGTGGCATTCCTGATGGGTCTCCAAGGCGGCTTAACCAAGTTTCCCTGCTGTATTTGCCTTTGGGACATCAGGGACACCAAGGCGCACTACCACAGGCGGGACTGGTCACAGCGGACCGAGTTCCCTGTGGGGAGGAACAACGTCAAGTGGTAACCACTGGTTGACCCCCGGAAGGTGTTGATGCCACCACTGCACGTCAAATTGGGCCTTACGAAGCAATTTGTCAGGGCTCTAGATAAGGGGTCGGCAGCCTTCAAGTAACTTTAAGACTTCTTCCGTAAGCTGTCTGAGACAAAGGTCAATTCCGGTGTCTTCGTCGGACTAAAGAAGATCCTGGAGTGCAATGAGATCCCCAAGAAACTCACTAGGAAGGAGAAAGAGGCCTGGAACAGCTTTGTCGCAGTGGTTCGGGGCCTCCTGGGCAATCACAAGGCCGAAAAACTATGTGGATCTGGTTGAGTCTCTGGTGAAGAACTATGGCACAATGGGCTGCAGGATGTCCCTCCAAGTCCATATCCTTGATGTTCATCTTGATAAATTCAAGGAGAACATGCGAGCGTACTTGGAGCAGCAAGGCGAGCGCTTCCACCAGGATATACTGAACTTTGAACGCCGCTACCAAGGACAGTATAACGAGAACATGATGGGAGACTACATTTTGGGGCTGATTAGTGAAAGTGATTTACAATATAATCGTAAATCTTGAAGAACAACTCACTTCTAAATCTTTTGTGGCCATTTTTGTATTACTTTAGTATAAATACATGTTACTTTTGATTTATATGTTATTTTTTCGGACTTTATGAGAACGAAAAGACACAAATTCGCCCGTTTTTTCATTGGAAATAGGTAACTTTCAAAATATCACTGTCCTGGGCTCAAAAGCAATGTTTGTAAGGAATAATAGTCATTTTCTATACTTTTTAGGCATAAACAATTATGAAATAACACTTACTACCCAGGAATAAAAATTGTGTTACATAGCGCAATAAATCGTTTGTGTGATTTCATTCGTGTTCCAAACTGTTATTTTAAAAAAAGCCCCTATTTCAAAAACTTTAATTGCTTCCTATTTTCTGATAATGTAATATCCTTCTGGTATTGATTTTGTACATAGAGCAAACCATTGTGTGCGTACATGCCTCAATTTTGGCAACAACATACCTACTTCTGCACTTGTCATTCGTTGGAAGCTACGGAAGCAATATAATACATTTGACTTGAGAATACAATAAATTCATACCTATTGCTCTGGTTGTATTTTTGCGCCAAAGAATGACAAATATTAAATATCCAACAACGAGGAGTACGACGGAAACAATGACAGAGCCCAACCAATACTGCATTAGTCGGCTATCTGGAAGAACAATTAAAAGTCTTGTTTTGTACATGTAGTAGGTATTATTAATAATAACGCTAAAACAATGATGCATTATGAAATGGAACATTAATCATTATATGATGACGATGAGAAAATAGGTCTATTGTTATAGCACATTTTGCTTGGTGTCGATGTAAAATCTGTTATCTGATAAAACAAATCAGTGTCGTGTGATTGGTTGATATCTTTTTCAACTTCTGCATTGTCTTGACGCAAATATACATTTCATAATGGCAAAAGTAGCACAATTTCAATGTGTTTGAATACTTTATTTCTGCAAAACAAATGCATATATAAATCATGCAAAATTCTTCTCTTTTCGATTTTGCTGATAAACGCGTTTGCCTTGAATTTTCTCCTGTGGAATTTCTGAACTTTGTATGTTTCTGACTCATCTTGAGCTTTAGGATAATGTTGATCAATGCAAACACTAATCAATGGACATGCTGTTATTTCTACTACTAGACTGTTAAACTAAAGCCTCATCTTACACGAGGTAAAAGTGTATTAAACATCACAATGTTCAATATTCACATTATCTACAATAAAGTACATGATCCACATAATACTATGTATTATAACAGACTATAGGCAAAATAAATAGACAAGTTAGTAAGGAGGAAAACTGAAACAAACTAGACAATTATATACTAAGTTAAATAGAATGTTTTACATACATATTTAAAAGTAGTAACTGTTGTAAACCTATATGACTTAATATCATTAAGTAAGGTATTCCATATCAGCGCTTGAGTGTGTGTAGTACATCCGTTCTAGTAATTTCGGATGTTTTGCCTTCTTTCGTTGGACATTGCATATTCATACAGACCATGCCTAAATAATTTGTTCACGTTAAACCATGTCACAGTATTATCAAAACCATCATCTATCATGAAGATTGTTCCATAATAGATAAGTAGAAGGATGACTTTGAAAATGGTGGGTACGTTTTCAAATAATTACTTCATAAAAGTGGTCAGTGAAACCTATACATGGTACTTCAGTTATGTATAACCTGACCCGGATATGTAGTCCAGCATTTCGACATTCTTCCATTTTATTCACAATAGAAAGACTCCTCTAAGAATTATACTGTAAATATTCTGAATAGCAGTAATGAAAATATAATATTCTGAATGCAGAAATGTAATAGCACTATATTTACTGTCGCGAAGCAAGTTTTCCAAGATTCTGTCAAACTGCACTAAAAGGGATTGTTCCTTGATTGGCGTGTCATATATATATATATATATATATATATATATATATATATATATATATATATATATGTGTGTGTGTGTGTGTGTGTGTGTGTGTGTGTGTGTGTGTGTGTGTAACACCGCCGAACAGACTGCAAGACGCTGATTACTGGCTTCAGCTATATTTGAACATCCAGACACCAGCAAATACACGCAGCATCAGAGGTAAGTACGATGGGATCATGAGGACAATAGGTATTATTTCCAAAAAGACAGCCGCTCTAAAATCAATTACAGGGGTGAGGATAAATGATCGCGACAAGCAAATGGGGCGTTGGTTAGAACACTACTTGGAGCTGTGCACCCGGGAAAACACTGCAAATGATACAGCCCTCATCGCCATCAAGAGCTTACCTACCTTGGACAACGACGAACCAACCGTTGATGAACTCGACAAGGCCGTAGATAGCATAGCAAACGGAAAGTCTCACGGAAAATGTAGAATAACCCCATGAGCCGTCAAATGTGGGAAATCTATCATACTCAAGCACTTCCACCAGCCTCTTTGTCTATCCTGGATACAGAATGTAGTACCACAAGATATACAAGAACTAACATCATCACTCTCTACAAAACAAGGCGACATTAGCGACTGCATTAACTATCGTGGTATCTTTGTGCTGAGCAATATAGGAAAGATGTTTGCTTGAATTGTCCTGAACAGACTTCAGAAATTTGCGAATTGAATCTACCCTGAGTCACAATGCAGCTTCGGAGCAGAAAAGTACACCATCGACATGATTTGCTCATTTACACAACCGCAAGAGAGGTACAGTGAACAGCGAAGGCCATTCGTCATAGTCTTTATTGACCTTACAAAGGCTATCAACATTGTCTGCAGAAGCGGATTGTTCAATCTACCAGAAATGATCAGATGCAACACATAGATCCTCAGCATAATCAGTAGTTCCATGAAAACATGCATGGTACAGTTTAGTTTGATTGGGTAGCAGTAGAGGCTTTTCAGATACGTAGTGGAGTCAAGCAGGAATGTGTTCCTACTCCTTCCTTGTTCGAGATATCATTCTCTCTCCTTCTGAGACATGTTTTTGGCTCATCAAACGAGAGAATCTATCTTCACGTAAGGTCAGATGGTAAACTCTACAGCCTCTCACATCTTAGAACCAATACCAAAATCTACAAAGTTCTCATTCGTGATCTACTCTTTCTGGACGAGCCATACAGCAGCTCATCTCCATAACCTCACTTACTGAGTTTGCAAGTTTGCGAGGACTTTGATCTTACCATCAGCCTACAATCGACGATACTGATGGGTCAAGCGGTTAAAGAGCCATCCCATCAACATCAAAAACTTCGAATTTGAAGCTGAAGGCATGCGCGTAAGCAAACACTTCAGAGAAGCGAGAGACAACAGTTGCAATTGTTATAGCAGAATATAGCTGCAGAAAGAAGAAAATGAAACAACACGCGGAAACCTAAGACACCAACTTTAAGTGCGCCATATGCACCAGAAACTATCATTCCTGATTTAGTCTCTTCCATCACAACATACGCTACGTTTCAACTGGCTGACTGGCTGACTACTTCAGAGCGAAACTCCATAGTTTTCTGAGATAGAAGGATGCCGATCCTCCCTCTCTCTCCATAGTTTTCTGAGATAGAAGGATCCAGAACTCTCTATTGTTTTCTGAGATAGAAGGATTCCTCTCTCTCTCTCTCTCTCTCTCTCTCTCTCTCTCTCTCTCTCTCTCTCTCGGCACACGATATCCCTGCTGGTTCATCATATCAATATTGGTGACTTCATGTGCACGTTAAATGACAATTCGCATGTTAGAAGAAAATGGGATATATATTTTCTATTTCTTGGTGCACACAGGTAATTTCCAGACAATCATCGATACTACATTCTCGATATTGATGTAATATATTTCTCATCAAATAAGAAAATAATAAACTGAGTGGCAATCTGATAAACAGTTCACCTTGAAAATGTCATTCCCTCAAGTAAATATGGATTTCTTTAAAGTGTCGTATTTCAGACGTAGAATGGCAAAGAAGATGTGCAAAATATGCTTGGAAACATCACTGGAGAAAGTACATTCGGGCATATTGTGTACAATATAGGATGTTGCCATAGCGAGTAAGAAGACTCTTCGATGAATAAAATATATTTTCCTTTTTCAGGAATGTCCTCTGCTTTTCGAGATATTGAAAGCATCGTGAGCTGTCCTCTTATGATGGTAAGAGGTACAAGACTCCATGATGTCAATAACATGGCGTTCACATCTTTGTATTTTCGCAATCGCACAAAATATTATACTGCGTTCTTGATGCAATCTTTCTAATAAAATCTAAAAGTATGTCTATATGTGTTCATATCTATGCATGTGATTTAATTTAACACTCCACGGTATAAAATAGTACGAAAGAGAGTAAAGAAAACACTGATTGGTATTTACTGACTTAAAGTGCCGGTAACATAGGAGGAATAAGTTTGACTACGGTTTTACATTAATCGCTTGATAAAATAATTAATGTAGGATTTCTTTAACTAAGACCACATTTTAGAGACTGAATTCCGATTGTTGTTGAATTTGTAAAGAAGGAATGCACTAAATTATATCCTGAAAAGTTGCGTTAAACTGGACCCAAATGCAATCATATTTAATCAGTTTAACTTTCACACAATGCAGGAAGATGGGGTTAGACTTATTATTGCTGTTTGTTGTGTAACATAACACATGTATTATCTAGACACTTCTGACTTTATTTTTGTTTTTAATATGTCGATCTCATGCAGTGAAAAGTATATCACCAGTTTATAAAATAAAATAAACAAACAATTTTTTTCCTTATCTTGAATCACCATCAATGGTGTAACCATGAAAGCCGACATATTGAGAAACGTGATCCATCTCCTATTTTACAGATGCCACATAAGATAGCCTAGCTAATAAGATAAGGTTTGACAGGTAATTATATTATCTACAAAGAATCTTAGTGAAATTAACGCTCACTAATAAGATGATGGGCAGACAGATTTGGAACGAAACCTATCAATGGAAATAAAGTTATTTAAATTTTTATCAAATTTGGCAATTGTACAGGAAACATATTTTATTTAAAACGAAATATAAGTTGATAAAGAAACGAATAAACAGTTTCTTTTGTACAGGATAGTTTTTAAGCTGAATGTGAAAAACGAATGCAGTGAGTTCGTCTTGATCTAACATACAACCTTACCTCCCATATCTTCCACAACAGCTTTGTTCCCTGTAATTAGAATATTTAATTAATGCATTTATTTTAGTTATTTAGTTATACCGATATCGCAACATTTATTCATATGTAATAATTTCTTACCATATAGACTACTTCAACATGAACATTGAATAAGCTTTTCTCGAAGTATCATTTTGGTAAACAGTGCATTTGTGTAATTCCAGACTCATTTTCATGCAAGCAGCCGTTTTTGTTACGGACTCATGTAAGATATTGTTGTTAGCTGTTCCTTAGTCTTATGCTGGAATATTTCTCGCGAGAAAAGAAGTGGTTGTTTGAGGACACAGTCAGTGCCTTCACAATATTTCAGTCATATTCCACCTAATTACCCAACTAAATTGTGCAACACTGATCACACGAAAGAAATGCTCTTGAAAGATTATAATAGTTTGCATATTTGCCATTGTTTAGTTCTCCTAGTAGGTTTTTTAAAAGGAGATTTAGTGGCGCATAAGAATCAATAATGGCAAATTTGTGATGCTTTTCGAACTACCTTCGCTACTGTCAAATTCAGAAGGTTAACATAATTTTTATTCAACAATATAATACTATCTATGCATGCCCATACTGTTCGTATTTACAAATATATAAATAAATGCCCGGATAATAATCTTATTTATCACATAGTCGGTACACTTTGCCTACAGTGTGTGCAGTTTCATATTTTTGATATTATACATGTGAATATATCACTTTATGTAATTCTGATTGGTCCAAATAAGCCCATGAAATTATTGTGCAGTATACTGTTTATTGATTGACTGCGATCGTGGGAAAACTTTTTAAACCCCGCCTTCTGGAATGTTTTGTTTTCATTGACCATTTTTGGCCGCCATTTCTTGATTCGACTCGCGAAAGGGAATTGGGAAAAAATGGTCTCGTCTGTTTCAGTATTGTCACTTTACCCCCACAGGGGTTTGTTATGTCATGTATAACATAACATAACAACATGAAAAATGGCAAAACCCCCAAGACCAGAACAATAACAACAAGTGAACTACCATTATTGCTTAGATGATAACGATGGTAGGGGTGGGGATGGATGGGCGGTATATCTGTAGCATGGAATCAACCCTATATACAAGCTTGGTTTAAATGTGAACTTACTGAAGTAAATAAACTCACCTTTGTTCACACAAGAATGTAGACATAAAGCGGTCTCCCCCCAACTGACAGAGCTTTATCTAACCACAGCTTATTTACGCGGTAAATATGTGATGCAAGTCCGACTTAAAAAAATATTTTTTTTTATGTCTTCCGTACAATCTTATGTTTCAAATCAAATGCTGCAAATATCCGGTCACAAATACATTAAGTAAATATGTTTATTTCTGCATCCAGTAATCTTCGTTTCACAAAAAAATATCACAATAATGTAATGTTTAGTTGTGATGTGGAATTTCAACGTAAACACTGTCACTGTGTTGTCGTAGCCAACTCAAACCGGTACTATGCACCGTATCAAACAATGTAACATCACACACACTGGACATTTTGTGTTGACAAATGTTTTGTCTTTTGTAAAATGTTCTGTTTATTTGGATGGACGCTTATTCTCTGATTTATAGTTATCAAAAATGTATAACATACTTTTATTATTTCAACTTTGTTTGGGACTATTTTATTCGCACAACAAATGAAAGGTACAGCATGTCAGAATGAACGAAATTATTCGTTCTTCTTTCCATCTAAATAATTTCTACTAAAATAAAACTATGTGACAAAAGAATCTCAAATTGGTAATGATTTATTATTAAATTTATGAAACTCGTTAAATAATGTCCAGCTTTTGCTCGCCAAGGCTCTCAAAAGCTGGACATTATTCAACTCGTTTCATAAATTCATTAAATCGTTTCCCATTTGAGATATTCTATATCTCACAGTTGCATTCGTATAAATTCACGTATAGACAGGTCACTGCATTGGCAACCAAAAATCTTAGTATTTAGGGAGCGGACTTACTTGCAAATGGATTCACACGACGAATCTATATTCACTAATATAAAGTTTAAATGTTATTAGGCTTTAAATAACGTGTATACATGAATGCTATGGTTTAAAAATAGATATTTGTTAAGTAAACACAATCAGTTACATAACTTAGGCATTAGGAATTATGGAGCTGCGTGGTCTTTGAAATTCATCTGCGTGAAGATTGAAAATACGTTATTGTTCAGTCATGTAATTATGTGCTGATTATGATCTATAGTAAAGTCGGATTCATGAAAGCTCATATGGGTTCTTTTGAGCTAGTGGATCAAATCACAACATTGTTGGCTACTGCCACAAAGATGTATCACTATAAATATTGTACAGCACAAATTCTAATAGCTTTTACCTGAAGACCCTGGAGATGTGTTTTGAATATCTATTGTTCAATAGCAATTTTAATTGTAGATCTTGTGGCTTTCAAAATCAGAGTGGATATATAACAACTAGAAGTCTGACATTGTTGTTTTTAAGGGAAGTTTGCTTTGTAACTATATCAAATAATTCTTATAGCCACATTTCGATGCCAGTTTCAAATACAATCTAGCCCTCGAAGATCCCTTGATTCTAAACTGACAATTTTGGATAAACTGGTAAGCAAAGAGAGTTTTGGCCACAGATAAGAAAAACCTTATGGTTCCAACGGCTTAATTTATCAACAGTTCGAAAGGAACTAAACAATTTAATAAACACTGAGCAAACAATGCTCAGTTTTCGAGTCCGGTACGGCTATATGTCAGTAAGCATTAGGTACTATAGGACGTATAAATCTGTGTATTATTAGAGGAGATAAATATTGTCTGATAGTTCAGAACGTAAGGGTCTCCTTTCTGATTCTGAATATAGAAAACTAACTGTTTAGCTGTTTTAAACACCAAGATTTTCTTTGCAAATATTAAATGCAACCGTTTAACAGCATTTGCTTTGATACATCCTCATATCTGTGTTCCATAAAGAAACTTCTGTGAAATTAACGTCGCAGAAATTTCACCTTTTATTTGCTGGACAAATTTCTAAACTTGTTCAAATAGTTATCTGTTGGAAGCAATATCTTTGAATTTTCTGTATCGAAAATTTATTGAAAAAGTGTGTAAGGATCCAATAAATCCAGATATTTAAGCAATTCCAGACTTTAAATGTTGATTGAAGCATACTGATCATCTGCTAGTTTACATTATCTTTAATTCGCCGTGTTTTGACTCAGAAAATATATAGTTATATAATGTAAGTATAAAAGCTGAAACAGTTGTAGTATACCTATGACACTTGTTACGTATCGGCTCGTTCAAAGTAACACAAAGAAAGAGTGAAGACAACAAGCTTTGTAAATTTTAACAAAATTAATTTATTTCCCTAGAAAACACGGTGAAAAGATAAATATATGAAGCAAGACTTACGATTTACGAAGAAGATCCAAATATATGTTCTAAATTTGTGAAAACACATAAGTCCTGTGAATAAACAGTTCTAAATTGATACAGTCTGAATCTCAGTTCCGATCCAAGATGGCGGATGATGACGTCAGACGAAGGCTAACAAAGAATGTCCAGAATTTTCACTGTAAAGCACAATTTGTATTGTTCTGTTCCGATTTAGAAGTAATTTCATCAAATGTCTTTGTCCAAAGCCAGCAGTGTTGTTCTCCAGGGAAAATAATTATTTAGAAAGTAGATGAAATACAGCTACCACCACTAACAACACACATGTTGTTCCTCGTACGAATGAGCAACTCTTTCCAGCACAGAAATACCTTTCTTAAGGTATTATAAACTCTGTAAGATGTTATGATGTGACTCTGAACCACGACTGACTACGATTACGACTCTGACTATGACTGAAAATTTCTTAAGCTAACTGAGCATTTAAAACAAGCTAATGCGTCATTACATGTACGCACGCATGAAGGACACGTGTGATTTCGCAATCCATCTGGACATTACAAAAGCGTAAACAAGTAATAACGTGGTCCCAGCCAATCATTTACATAGCTCTTTCTCACTGTTTACTTGATACGAAAAACCGTCATGCAAAAATCGTGCTTACACGAGTCACATTTACGTTTTAAATAAATACGATGTTTCTAACAAACTATTAGACCTTGCTAACATAATCCTCACCATAATAATAATAACATTTAGTGATATAAAAATAAAATAAAAATGAAACAAAGAATTAGAAGAATTTAAATTTTAACACATATGTAATTTAACTACAGGGTCGTAACACACTACACTTACACATGTAAATTATTTCGAGAACATATCATAGAAATTCACTCTGCTTTAAATATTTTCATACATTGAATATTAACATGTTTTTCTATTTATTCCTGTTTTAAATATCATAACTAAAATGTTGTCAGATGTGGACATATCTTTACTAATGCATATTTGTGATTATGTCGTATTAATAAATGTAAACAACTGTATAATGCCCATTTACAGACAAACGTTGTCTGCTGTTTTAGCTCTATTTTGCATGCATTGGATAATACTTTCTCACTCCATAAAAGTGAGTGTGCGTGCACGTGTGCGTATGAGATATAATTTACAGAGTACTGATACACTTATCTGAAGGAGACCTCCCCCCCCCCCGTGGATTTTAACGTATGTGGAACAATAAGAGCATCGATATTATTGATTGGTAATCACTTATTAGAGTGCCAATATTTGTATGAAGATTTAGGTTGGCAACGGGTTTGCATTCAACTGCTTTTATATAAAGGAATCGGTGCAAAGAGCCTCCTAATAATTGTACGTTGAATATTTGGGCTAGAATGGATACAAATACGATCTAAATTACAAAGTAATTCAATGTACATTTAATATTATGCACGATAAAGTGTTCAGTCTGTGATGTAATATATCTTTGTTTCTTTGTTACATAAAATATATACTGTGTGGTCATTCTTGACTCTAATATGGTAATTACTAGTTTCTTGCCTTCGATAGTATGGCGACTATTTCATTTAATGTGCATCTAGTGCTGTAGTTGGTAGAACTCCCAAGAAAGACAATGGATGGACTGATAAGTTTGGTATGAATCCTGGAATAGCAAATAAGGTAACATAACCTTGTACAAACTGAGCAACTGGAAAATAGATCAATTTCATTTTAAATAAATAAAGTAATATATAAACACATACAACACTTATATTTTGTACCGAAAACGGTTATGTTTCTTGAAAAAAAAATATTAGCTTTCAACTAAAATAAATTCCCGTCCTCTTGTTTCTGTAAGCGTATTCTCTGTAATCAAAACATACGATAAATCCAGTATTGTTTTTATATAGATCCATCAATATTGTAGTATTTGTCCAAATCTAATATTATGTCTTTGATTTCTAAGTACTTTTAACATGAACTTTTGATAAGGTTTACCTGAGAGTGTATATATCGTGCAGTGTCACAGAAAACTTACATATCATACTGAAACAAGAAATTATATTGCTGGAAGACTCTCGTATTGTATTGTGAATAGATCTTTCAAGTTCTCATGATAAGACCATTTTCCGTGCTAGAATGAAGTAGAAGTAGGAAACTGCAGCAATACCTTTTTGGCATTCTTGCATGAATCGTAGAAATTTTTATAAACAATGAACACTTAGTGGTGCTTGAAAATCATTACATATTTCTTTTTGTGATGTTTAAACATTTTGAACATTTCGAGTTATTTGATATAACAATAAAAAAATATTCTTCATAATTATATACATGTCCATATAGTTTGCATTTATAAGCATCCGACCAATAAAAATTCTAACAAACAATGCTATGTCAACCCTCCACATATGAAATGTATACAAATACGGGGCGTGAATTGATTTACGGGCCTTTGTAGCGAGAAAGATTTTCTTTTAGGCAACATATGTGCTTGAGAATCAACTCATCAAAATAATCAGTCCGCTCATATATTAAGTTCACATTTTATTAGCCTATAGATAACAAGTATGTATGTACATGATATGCAATGGTTTTCAACGAGAAATTCGCTACACAACAGGCTTTTCTGTAAAGAAGGTTCATTTTTACACAATTCTGAAAGAAACGGTTATTTCTGCTGAGATTGAAAGCTGACCGGAAATATAATGCATTAGCTTCATTGACACTACTTTTTTGTATAATCCTTAGCAAAGAATCAAGTATATAATACAATCATTGAGAAAATTAAGAATTTGCGGATCTTTTTTTAACACGGTACATGGAATAGTAAGATAAATGAGAGCATAGATTAGTTTTGCAATGGTTTTTCATTTGTTTAATAACTCACTTAATATATGCTATGTATAAAGGCTGTATATACGGTTGATAGATAACGATTGCTTTTGGAAGCGATAAAGAAAATTTCCTCTAATTATACCTTGAATGTTTGTTTTGGAATGAATGCAAATGGAATTGAACTTACTAGAAATCTGATTTACCTTTATCTTGATGCAGCATAATGGGGCTAGATTTTGATGTAATATTTATTTCTTGATTTGTAACATAACATGTATACTGTCCGGCCAGTCTTGGCTCAAAGCTGGTGATGACTAGCTTCTCGCTGGTAGTGACTAGTTTCTCGCCTTCAAGAAAGTGGCGAAATTTCCACATATATATGCACTTTGGATTGCAACTGGCGGAACATTCTATTGTGACGGGCTCATATTCCTTGACGTAAACATGGCTTTTGTTGAGACTCAGTAATACATTTTCCGGTCCATCTGAAAGTAAGATATCAGGAAATGAATGTGACATTTTAACCTGTAGTAGTTTTTATTATTAGGGAGAAATTTCGTTCGTTCCCAAAATTTAATGGCTGAGCACATTGTACGTATTTTACTGCATTATGCTGAAGTTTATTCATGGACAGTGCCAAAGTGCTGGCTATGCTATTGTTATAAATTGTATTGTTAAAGTGATGATTTATTTAGAGATAGTACACCTATTGCTTACTTTTCTTTCAAAATGCTGCTGTTTGAACAGTACAGTTGTTATTTACTTTGATAGATTTGAACAATTATTTAAAAACATGATACACATCAAACATATTGTGATGCCAAACATTGGACAAGTCTGTTCATGGGTGATGCGGGATAAGGGTTAGTGTCTGTCTACTCTCTTCTTATTTCCCATACCCACTCATACTCCCATTCCTCACACTTAGTCTCCAAGAACCAAACAGCCTAAAGTGATGGGATCACCTGAATTAGCTATCCTACGAAATTCACTAATAATTATAGCATCTGTTAATATGTTATCTACTTTATAATTATTCAAAAATGTAATATACAAAACACTAGGTACTGCGTATATAATATAGTTAGTGGTACATATCTATCAGATCTTATGAGAGTGCTCGTCTTTACTTGAAATTTATGAAACGAGTTGAACGATTTTCAATGATTTATTTTGCTTCAGAGACTTGACAAGCAAAGGGATGATGTCATGTGTTCAGGTTTTAACGATTCATTTTGAAACGAGCATAAAGATAAAGTTTTATTAATGACGAAACAGGCAAAAATATCGTTTAGAAATAACCCTAGCTTTGCTATCAATTCAGTTAGACACTGGTATAAATTTACAAGTTTAACTATTGCGATGTTATATGACACAATTACCTAGCATACGTTACATGTAATATTTCACACATCAAAACCCATATATATATATATATATATATATATATATATATATATATATATATATATATATATATATATATATATATATATATATATATATATATATATATCATGAAAAAACCTGTAAGGCAAACTATCTTAAAGCGGGCTCTGCCCAACCAAACCGGGTGTTGATTGTTAGTTGTAAACAACATGCGTTTATAAACAGTAGGGCAAAGTCTGGTAAAGGTTATAAAAGTTACACGAAGTCATTCTGATTGCATTTTATGATTAAGAGTAGAAAAGGGTAGGTGTCACGTTTGCAATGCCTCAGCTATAAAGTCATGTATAAGCTATAATATTACTTCTGCCATGTGTTTGATATCTAAAGATTGCCTCGGGCTAGTGTTATTCTCTTATGCAAGGTTATATGACCAGCCGGAGAACCGGAATCTTGAACTGGCAAAGGCGATAGATCTCACCACTTCACACCTATGTGTTACAGCTTAGTCCTAAGATCAGAGGGAAGTCCGCGTGTTCTTATCCGTCCCCACGTTGACAGACAGTGAGAGGGACATTGTCCGCTAAGTTTGATTGGCTCGGTTCACAGCGACATCCAGTCGGAATTGAGATAGAGGGTGTGATTACAATGAAGGCTGAATTATAACTTTTAGAACTCAAAGAAAAATTTAGTTGCGTACAGACAGATTGTTCAGCAATAGGGTTACTCCGAGAGAGCCATTCGTAATTTGGCGGTATTCTAAGGAAAGACAAAGCTTCGAAAAGGTCAGTTAAGTTATTTCTCGATTTTTGCAGAGTATAACTGCATCATAATTGTAATTATTTTTAGTATGTGTACTTAATTACTAGGATCGTTTAGTATGTAGAATTACCTTTGTAGTGTTTCATTTACATGCGTATTTGAGAAATGGGATTGAGCATAGGCAGAGAATTATTAGATGCGAGGCTGAATTATGTCAGAATTAATTTTGTAATTCGCTATTAGGTTACTTCGTAGTAAACTAGTACATTTATTAATGAGTTATGTTAGAATTTACACATGCTTGAATTGTGAATTTGGAAAATAGTTGAAGTATGTAAGATTAGTTATATGGACGTATGCATATGTCAGAGCATGGATATTTGAATATTTGTGTGCTTTGTATGAATGTAAGATAAAGGAATGCGTCTGATGATTGTGATATTGTTTAGTATTACGGGATTATGAGTATGTATTGATGTGATGGAATGTATTGATGTATGTATGAGAAATAATTGATACCGTACTTTTTATTATGACGTTTTTTTACCGTACAAGAACGTATGGGTATCTCGATGTGAATGAATGCGTGAATGAAGAAATTTAATAGCCATTATCTGATGATATGCTGTGTGTAGTGTGAGATGAGAGGGCTAAGGAAAAATATTGTACCGTCCTTGTGTTTTCACAATAAGCAATTTAGGGGACAGAGAACTTGCGGTTCAATTGAGTCCCGAGTCTTCAAGAGTTGGAGACGGAATTGAGACTAGCCGAACAATCGAAGTTGACAGAAGTCTAGTCAGTGGATAGAAGGTGGAGAGAAAGTCGAAGAGGAGGAAAAGGAGTCTGGAGGAGAAAGTGAAAAAAAAGGAGAATGAGTATAGAAAAGTTGAGGAAGCGGAGAAGAAATCTGGAGAAAGTCGGAGAGGAAGAGGAGAAGGAATTGGGAGAAATAGGGGAGAGAAGAATACCACAGATGAGTAGAATACAAGGACAGGTGGAAATCGATCTCACACTGCTAATCAAGTGATGCAATAAGCTATTAAAGAGTCGAGCGGAAGAAGTGTAATTGGGAATTTGAAGCATTTGATGATTGAATTTTGCTTTTATTAAATTGTTATTCATTGAATTTCAAACTTTTTGTATATTTAACCATTTATCCGTCGGTATTGCTATCTGGGGGCTCGGAGCTTTACATGTATCTTTCACTAATTTATCTTCCAACCCAAAATTGAGCCTGTGTGGGACTTCTACAATAGTTTAAATAAAATATTTAAATAAATAAAATATTGGGAGCACCCCACCCAACCACCATAACAATCCCCCAAAGTAAGTTTGGTTTGCAAGATAATGTTTGATATTTCCTTTCTTTATATTCCACTTGAACAATCACCAACATATAATCTTCTTAATTTCGATTTATTTCGTACACTACAGATGGAAGTCAATCTATACACTCATCAGGGTACAGTTAGAGTAAGGGGGATCATAACAGGAAGTATTACTGACGTTCCTATTCCATTTGCTAATCACGACCAAAACTGTAATAATTTTGCAAATCACATACTATACATTATGTAGGAGCAGAGGTATACTTATTGTAAATATGAAATTAGGTGATGACGCAGATAAGGGTAGGTACACATATTGCACAACAAATGGAGAAATTCCAATTGATGCTGTTTTGACTTCTGATAAATATTTCTTATTCATTAAAAGCTTTAGAGTACATAGTTTTAAAGAATATTCAAATCATAATCCATTGTTGTTCTCGATGAAAACCGCAATTAATCGTCGGAGTTATATGAGACTTTAAATGCTGTCAGCAGAAGCTCGTTTCGATTTGCTACAGAGACTATTACTTGAAAAAGTGCCAATGACATGATCGTACTTCTGAATAATACTAATAATCTACAATGTGCAGGGAATATAATATGCGAATTATCAGCAGTCTTCAGCTGTAGAGATATGTAAATTATAACATTGCATTCTTTCTTGCTATCTAAGACTTTCAACTAAAGAGAATGATACAATACTTTGTGTAGGGATTGCTATGGTTGGGGTGGGGTGCTCCCAGTGTTTTATCTAAACTATTATAGAAGTCCCACACAGGCTCTGTTTTGTTGGAAGTTAAATTTTGTGAAAGATAGATGTACAGCTCCGAGACCCCAGTCAGCAATGCCGACGGTTAGATGGTTGAATGTGTAAAAAAGGTTGAAATTCAATAAATAACAATTTAATAACAATTTAATAATCAAATGACTCAAGTGTCCAATTACACACCTTCCGCTCGACCCTTTAATAAGCCTATTAAATCACTTGATTAGCAGTGTGAGATCAATTTCCACCTGTCCTTCTATTTCTACTCATCTGGTGTATCCTTCTCTCTCCTATTTCTCCCACTTCCTTCTCCTCTTCCTCCTCGACTTTTCTCCAAATTTCTTCTCCTCCTCCTCGACTTGCTCTAGACTCCTCCTTCTCGACTTTCTCTAGACTCCTTCTCCTCCTCCTCCACTTCTCTACCACGACTACTCTTCTGTCGACTTCGACTGTCTCAACAACAGCCTCAGTTCCGTCTCCAACTCTTGAAGACTCTAGACCCAATGGAACCTGAAGTTCTGTGTCCCCTAAATAGCTTCTTCAGAAAAGACAAGACTGGTACAATCTTCTTCCTTCGCCCTCTCATCTTACACTACATACAACCTATCATCAGATAACGGCTTTTAAATTCCTTCGGGCACGCATTCGTTCACATCGAGATACCCATACGTTCTTGCATGTTAAAACAAACATCATAATACAGCATGGTATCAATTACTTCTTCTACATACATCAATAAATTCCGCCACATCAGTACATATTCCCAATCCCGTTATACTAAACAAAATCACAATAATCAGACGCATTCTTTACCTTACGACTCAAAGTACGCAAAGATTCAAATACCTTGCTCTGATATATTCATACATCCATAGTAACTAATCTTACATACTTCAACCATTCCAAATTCAAGCATGTGTAAACTCTAACGTAACGCATTCATAAATGCACTGATTTGCTTCGAACTAACTTAATAGCGAACTACAAAATTAATTCCGACCACAAGCTAACAATCTACATAATTCCGTCTCGCATCTAATAATTCTCTACGTAGTTCAAGCCCATTTCTTAAATACGCATGTAAATGAAACACTACAGAGGTAATTCTACGTACTAAACGATTCTGGTAATTAAGAATGCATACTACAAATAATTACAATTACGATGTCGTAATATTCTTCAAAAATCGAGGAAATAACTTACTTTTCTAAGCTGTGTCTTCCCTTAGAATCTATCTCTAAGTTTAACCTCCAAATTACGAGTGGCTTTGTTCTCGGAGTAATCCTATTGATCTACAATCCGTCTAGGCGAATACTAAATTTTCTCTTACGAGTTCTGAAAGTTATCATTCGGGTCTAAATTGTAATCACACCCTATATCTCAATTTCGATTGGACATCGCTGTGAACTGATCCAATCAAACTTAGCGGACAATGTCCCTCCTGCTGTCTGTCAACGTGGGGACGGATAAGAATATCCACCACGTGGACTTCCGTTTGATCTTTGGACTAACCTTTAACACCTAGGTGTAATAACTGCAAGCCTTTGTTTATATGGTGAGATCTATTGCCTTTGCCGATTCAAGATTCACCGGCCGGTCACGTAACCTTGCGTAAGAGATTAACACTAGCCCAAGGAAATCTTTAGACATCAAACACATGGCCACGGTAATATTCCCAAGAGAGGTAGATTATAGCTTATACATGACTTTATAGCTGGGGCTTAGCAAACGTGGCACCTTGCCTATAAACTACAAGAGCACAACACTATTTTATGTGTATACTAATATCTACTGACCGTCGTCACTCAAATACAGTTACTAGTCGAAATAAAAGCCACATTCCGTTGTGATGGCAACTGTACATTTTTCATTGAAAAATAAACATCTTATATAAACTCGAGGCAGTGTTTTCTTTCCATTATTTATTCGGAGTCTAGATGCTTAAATGCCATCCTCAGATTCAGAGAAAGAGGTAATATTTTAATTCATAATATAAGGCACCTTAGATTTACTTAAAGAACAATAAGACACTTGTCTCCTTTAGCAACAGTGATTTCGGCGGAAAATTGTTTTGACATATTCACAGTAGAAGCTTGTTCTTTTAGTTTGGTATTATTCTAAAACTTATCTAGGTGACCAGTGGAACAAAAATTCATTCTATCCTATGAACAGATTGTATACAAAGCGATTCACATGAACTGGGGAAAAATACAAAGTAATATAAGAGAAGATTGCAGGGAAAAATTAGAAATATTGACTTTGTTCCGATTAAGTGGGTTTGACTGTGTTATCTAACTATCCATCTCTCTGTCTCTTTCTCTGTCTGTCTCTCTCTCCACACACACACACACACACACACACACACACACACACACACACACATATATATATATATATATATATATATATATATATATATATATATATATATATATATATATATATATATATATATATATAATTGCTGGGTCGTAATGCGCACGTCTGCTACGCACAACTGCTTAAACAAAATATTATGTTTCAACCTTGTTTTGGAGATGAGCGAGAGGGGTTACAGGTTGGTAAATGCAGGCAAGGCGATTGTTGCCGTAACCGGTGGACCCAGGTTATAATCTCAGTGGTGAAGGAACTAAAATTTTCGAACCTGTATGATAATGAGCTCTTTCAATATATAATTTCACTCAATACTATGACTTTCATCTCTGTCTGTTGTGTTTGTACGTCTCTCTCTCCGTCTGTCTCACTATCTCTCTTTCTTAATCTGTGTATATTCATAACGTCGAATTTACTCACAAAGTACTTTCATTTCGTACGGATCGCTATCTGCTGAGCATCCATCATGTTTGCAGATTACATTTGAGAAGCTGCATGCTGTTTCATCCAAACATACTTGACAGGTAACGTGGTTGAAGTTGTCAGTCATGCGTAGACTGGAGACATAATGTGCATTCATGTTACGGACTGGCGTTTTCTGTGAACCATTTATTTTCCACTTATATATAAAGCATTCGAGTCCAAAAAGGGTGCTGCAGGTAATTTCAAACGGCTGGTGAAGGATGGGTTTCCGAACTTCCATAATTTGTGGCTTCCCTGAAGGATCAATACACTGACAATATAAATATATAGGCCTTTGCGACAATTTCATATCTAGAAAACGGATCAATTGAGAGTCGGCATGCATTATGGATGCTTTTATTTAGAAGAATTAGTTTTGCTTTTCGAGATATTGAGGAAAACGTTTTGTCTCCCATAATGTAGGTAAACGGTAATGACGTAATGACGTTATTTTTACAAGGTTCCCACTCTAATATCTAAATAGTCATAAAAATAAGGTATTCATTTCAATTTGTCAATAACGTAATATTCCAAAAAACAATTGACAAGCGTGTATAAGACATTACTAAAAATCACTTTGGCAACCGTGATAAGAGCCCCGGATGCCTATTGCTGTGAAAAGAAAGTAAGGTACGAACATCATAAAGTCTTTGCTGGGTAAGGTGATTTAGAATTTTTAGAATAGTTTGAGATACTATTTGATGTTTGACCCACCGGATCCCACCTACAAAATCCCCAAAACACACACCCACACCCACTCACACAGAGAGAAAAAGTCGTGATGCCAGTAGGAAAATCGACATGGTCTTCAAAAGTTGTTGTAAGAGTTGAAAAATGAAAACCGTTTCTTCATCCTCATCCTAAGTCTCGTTTTAACTAAAAGCATACCCATTTCCCTGACCGTCTAACAGTCACACATTGGGAAAGCTTTATGTACCAAATATTTGCCCCGCTTGTCATGATTAGATCTTGATCCCGTGCGCTACAAATGACATTGAATAAGGAAAATATCTAGTCTTTGCTCACTAATACTTATTAACTTGTAAATATCGTAAATCATCTAAAATTCATACTACAGAGGTCGCCAGACATCTCAGTACAAATGTAAATACAGGGGTTATAAAAGATCGTCAGGAATCGTCTGACTCAAATGGTAGAGTGTGGAAGATACGTTTGTCGTTGTTACACTTCTTTTGTCTACATGATAATAGGTAACCTCGATAACACAAATCTATTCTCTCCGTCTTTTTCTCTCTCTGACTGTACTCAGTAGCATTTGTAGTTATTTTTAATGGTTTACATTTTACTGAGAAAGATCGAGAAATTAATCTCTCTCTCTCTCTCTCTCTCTCTCTCTCTCTCTCTCTCTCTCTCTCACACACACACACACACACACACACACACACACCCGATAAATAAACGCGAATAAAATGCAATGAATGTTTGGACTGTCTTCGATGACTATAGCTTATACTACTAATGGTGAAGTATGAAAAAATCAAATGGGCAAGTTAATAAATTTTACAGCGTATGTCGTTACTCTGGTTTCATGAATACAAGAAGACGTGCCTTTCCTATTTTCTGTCTGTACATGTTTATTGGCTATTCATGTGTACGTATCTACTTGTCTGTTGGAATGCCACCTCGTTGCCCAATAATTGACGCCAGTATTGTCATATTGACACATATACCTTACATACACCCTCTTCTTTTTAGCCGTATAAGGTACTGAAAGTGAGCCCTAAAGATGAATACAACTAAGGGAATGGAATGGTTGGGGAAACGGTAGGGGTGCTAGGTTGAAACCAGTTGCGAAAGACTGTTTCTCATACTTTGTTAAGGATAGTCTATCGTCTAAAGTCCACGTACTGAAAGAAACATTTGTAATTGATATGGAAAATAAGCGGGATTTAAATGAGACCATAAGGGGTTGTTTTTTTCCTCAATGGTACAATGCTTTCTTTTGTGGATAAAACTGTATCCATTGCTATATATCTACCTTTCCATTCCATATATCTCTAGATACAATTTACTCCATAGAGATCCTTGTAATATAAGTGCTGGAGTTTCTTTCTCTATTCGAAGCTTACAGAAAAATCAAATTAAAATAACAAACACTCTCTGTGTCCGGGGACAGAGTTTATACTGTTTTGCTCGTCTTTTGAGAATTGTACCACATGGTACTTTCCGGGAAAATAAAGCAAGCTAGGGAGTCATACAAGCTCAATTAAGCAATGCGTATTAGGAATTGTATGAGCTTGTGAACGTTATCCGTATTAGGGAGTGATAAGAGACTCTGAAAGTAGTTCGTGTTGCGGAGTCACACGAGCACTTGAAAGTTATAAGTGTTAGGGGTCATACGAGCCTGTGAAAGTAATAATGTTAGAGAGCCATACAAATTTGTGAAAGTAATATACACTAGGAAGGTACACGATCTTGTGGAAGTATTACATTCTACGGAGTCAAATAATTTTGCGAAAGTAACACATGTTAGGGAATAATACGAACTTGTGAAAGTAATGAGTGTTCAAGGAGTCATATGAGCTTTTCAAAAGACAACCTGGCGCAGTTTGTCTCAGAAAACAATTACACCTTTCAAAGGTCAACGTTACAGTTATGGGTAGAACCTTTGCGGAAACAGACACATGCCATTGTGTTTTTCAAAATATATTTCTTTGATAATAATAATAATAATAATAATAATAATAATAATAATATTATTATTATTATTATTATTATTATTATTATTATTATTATTATTATTATTATGAGTTGTTACTGTAGGCTTAACGTTATTTTTCAGCATGCTATACATTGCGGCCAGTATAACCGGTGGAAGAAGAATCTAGGAAAACCCAGGTAAGAACCACCGACCCAGTAGAAGCTACTGGTAATCTTTCTCAAATATCCACATTTGCCAAGCTCGAGACTCAAACCTAAACGGACCAAGGTGAGACGGAAATAATCGGTAAAGGCGAGCGCTTTGCACGACTCGCCCACCCAGGACAACTATTTTTAAAGTAGCATCACCACCTTCATCATTATCATCAGACATAGTAAAGTGGTATTATCATCATTATTCTTGAAGCATCGCTGAAAGAAATATCTGAAGCATCAAAACCTAAAATGATAACCATAATTGAACATTATCAGATAAACTTCAACACCTAGCTTTGTCTTATTCTCGTAGATGTAATACATACAATCTAAGGACGTAAACTATTCTACCTACATCATTCAATTCCTTGCATAATCCTTTAGAATGCAATTAATGAATTTGTAGTTTACTTTCTTTACCACAAAGCTGAATATCAGTTGATCTCAAAATGTCAACATTAGATTCACAATACGCATATTTGAGAGTGTATTCAATCATTGGAAAATTAAATTAAATTATATGTACAATTTAAGTGTATCCATTTTCCTTTACTAACTGGAACATTAATTTTTATCACCCAATATTTCTAATTTAAAAAAAACAAAAACTTTTGATTTTTTACTACTACATTTGTAACATTAAAATACCAAATATATCGAACAAAAAGAAAACGCAAAGAATGTTTTTAGGAGTTTCAGGCTAGTTTTTACACCCCACCCCACCCCCGCCAACAATGGTAAATTTAAAAAAATGAAAAAAGTATAACATTGTCGATTTAATTCCAAGCAAAGTTTCAGGTCTCTTCACTTCATCTTATAAGTCAAGCTATTAAGTAACGCACGTGAAAGCATCATTACTACACTATATCAATACAAGGTTATACATTTGTCGTGGTGCATTGTGCTCTTTTTAAGGAAGATACACTATTAAGACCAAGAGCATAGTGATGCTTTCAACATTGAGTAGTACCTACAAAGTGCATGTACTATTTAAGAAAAGGGTGATCATTGTTGAGGTTGGGAAAAGGGGAGTAAACATAAATATCGCCCATCTAAGGAATGTATTACTATTTTAGGAATATTTTTAAAAATATTTATGAAACATTAGAATATAAATTCATTGAGCTCAAATAATAAAATTACAGTCATTTTCGAGCAAATCGTTCAATTTTGCCCAAGCAGAAATATTTTTGACGTGAACTATGACAAGCAATGCTGAATAGGATGGCGAAAAAATAGCCGATCTTTATCTTGACGTCATTTGCCCAAAGTTACATTTTCTTGTAGCGCGTCTCAAATGTATTACTTTAGCGGACGCCTCCATATAATGGCCACCTGGAATGGATAGCATGTATAAATCCTTTTTCTTAATTTAATTATCACCTTTTCTCTCTGTGGAGAAGACAACTGTCAAAAGAGACCAAAGTTTTGATATCCTTTGAGTGACTTGTGTAAGACATCTATGTGTGTGTGCATATGTATATGTGTCAAAGAGAGAGAGAGAGAGAGAGAGAGAGAGAGAGAGAGAGAGAGATATTTATACTAAAACTAAAAGGTCGATTCCATGCTTTTTAACATATTCAAACAACGCATTTTTAACAAATCACCAGGAAAAATTTTCATGGACTTAAAAACTTTATGTTTTTCTAAATTACATAAGCCAATGTTACTTAAAATATAATGTTTTTCTAAATTACATAAGCCAATGTTTTTTTTTTTTTATGGTATGATGAAACATACTGATATTTAATCACATTTGCGATTGCTGTCAATTACATTGGTTATTTTTGTGGAAAGTTTCATACATAAAGAAAAAGCGTGTACAGTCCTTTACATTGATTTATGTCGTTTTATGCATTTCAAGCATAGCCTTCAGATACTGATAAATTATTCATTTGATTGTCACGTACGTTTCTCATTATGGTTTATTTGTACACGGTTTTACAATGAAGAGTACTAGCGATTTTTAAGCCAACAGATAATTAATTATCTGCCATTTGTTTCAAATTCACGAGGTGTTTTATGTGTTGAAAGAGATCTAGACAATAGAGTCTTACTAAAACTTCACTGAAACTGCAACATGTTTATAGACCCTATTAGGTAAGAAGTAACATATGTTTTCACCATTAGAATGTTATTAGTGGTCTGAGCAGTTGTATATTAGCAAATAAAATACTATTCCAAGTGTCATGAACAACTGTACTACTTTACTTAATTTGGCAATAATAATAATAATAATAATAATAATAACTGTATAATATAAATGTGTAATATTTAGCGGTAATGGCCTCATTCTATTCAAATTCGCAATTGAAAACTCTGATAAGGGGATCTGTCCTGCATTGGACAACTGATTAATATTTTTAAATTATTTTGAGGGTTTATATTCACTTGCCTATTACCTTTTGTTAGGCTTACGATATTGTTCTTTCAATTCCTTATACTGTTCTAACTCAAAAAAAGATGTCATTTGTCTTCACTCTGCATTGGAACTAAGATCCATTGTATTGTGTCTTTGTTTTGATAAGAACCATATTCGATCAGTGTGCCGGATGCTGAAGTAAGAACTGTACATAAGAGTCTCTTAAAATGTTATGACTCGTGCTCCTACCAATATGAGGCATGGGGCATGAAATGAAATACTTTTGACAGACAAGTAAATAAATAAATAAATACATACATACTCATTGGTATATGTACGTTCAAATAGGACTGTTTTTGTATCACTTTTCCATCTTAAGTACGTCCACGATATTCACATTAAAGTTATTTATGAAATCGTACATAGTACTGCATCTAGAAAAGCATTTCAAAAATATCCTAAAAATGGATAATGAATGTTTGTTTTTAAACACGACTTTCAATAATATTATATCATTTTTATTCCTGCTAACCAAGATACCTTGAACTTCTTTCATCTTTGAATGCTCAAGTTTTTAATAATGTAGTTTTTAATAAGTGACCAGATGTTGGTATGACCCAGTAGGGTTTATGTCCTGCGAATAATCACTTGATACTGTCCTTTGTGTAGACATTTGCAACTATAGTTTGTCTGTAATGATAAATATAAGATCTTTCTGACAAACAGCGAATATGATAAAACTAAACAAGGTGTACAAGGCAAATTACCGAAATAGTTATTGACGGAAAATCAGCTGGGAGATCGAAGCTCGCTTACCTCTATAATGAAAAATCATTTGACAACAGGACGAAAATTTGACATTACTAGGACCTTGACCCGTTGAGAGTATGCATTAACGAAGAAAAGAATTAAAACATTACAACTAGGCTTGAAGGGATCCTTTTTGCAAGTTAGTAATGCCATTTGTAATAATACATATTTATATTCATCAACCAGGTATCATTCAAGATGCCGTTTGAAAGCTAACTAATTAGAATAATCTTGATAAAAATTTAAAGCCGATTTAAAAAAGAAACAAAAATAAAAAATAAATGGAATACTAAATGTTTGATATAGGTTAAATGACTCACCAATTACTACCAGCCTTTTAGAACCATTATTCTTTACCGGGTCTGGTCCAAGAAACGACAGCGAATAGTCGCCACTCTTGTGTTCAGTCACATTAAATAGAGTCAGAAACAAGATCCACTCATCATTATTCTTCGATGTGTTGCAATATGTTGATACATTGTCCATAGGTCCGCATTTACCATCAACAAGCTGAGCAATTTTGTTCGACGAATGATAAATAATGGCATGAATGGTGTCAACTGATACTTTTCCCAATGTCCAGTGAAAAGAAACATCGCACCCGGCCAAGGCAAATGCATCTTCATCTAAAAATTAAAGTCAAATTATTGAAATAGATAGCTTGTAGATTGTGCTGCAAAAGTTGGAACTTTTCCAAAAAAAAAAGTAGTCCAGAGGACTCTTAACATCCACGATACCAATATCAAATTATATACATTACCACCAAAAGGATTCTCCGCCATTAATTTTTTTGTTAGCTTTAACACAAATTAAAAACAAAATGACATTTAGTCTATTATTGGGTTTGCAAACGTTAGGAGGAAAATGAAATACGTTACATGATTTAAGTATTCTATTAGTACTATTATTGAAATGAAACATATTACTTATTTGGAAAGGATTCGAGGGGAATTTGAAACAAATTTCAGAATAAAATTTGGCAAACGAAGTCCATTTACTGGAGAGATATCAATAGGAAGGCAAACACAAGAAAACAAAGCTTTGCCTCCATTTAATGGTAATATTTTCTCTGCTGATAAGTTGTTAAGGTATAACATTTCATCAAATCAAATTTTTATTCTGGTTAATTGTTGGCTAGTATATGTAAATGACTCAATACTATAAAAATTGTGCAATTATTACACCGATGCCCAAATCCATAACACTGACTGAAGTTCAAAAAACTCTAACCTCGCCATTTGCACCAAAACCATCCAAACGGTCCTTTGTCCCGTCTGGGTATTTGCATCGAATTTTATAGGCTGATTGCACAATCTGGGCTGTTACCTAACTGCTAGCTACTAAGGTGGAATATATTCAACACTTGAGCCAATAACAGCTAGCATGTGATCGACTTTGGAAAGTTCTGTTACTGGCCTGCCAGAATCGTTATTATGACTAAACATCAACAAGTTATCCTGTGTTGAAAGACCTATTGGCTTATCTACATGTTGTCGAGCTCGGTTCTGAGGTTTATAGAGTCTGAAAGCTGCCCTCAAATCCTTAAAATGGTAACAATTTCGACAGCAGAGTTAGGGACTACACGCAAGGTGTTTGCTGCTGATGGTGTAATATCAGATATTCGAAATCTTTGATAAAACCGTTTGAATCAAGCTATACCAAAACTGTTTGAATCAAGCTATACCAAAACCTTCTGAATCAAGCTATACCAAAACTGTTTGAATCAAGCTATACCAAAACTGTTTGAATCAAGCTATACCAAAACTGTTTGAATCAAGCTATATCAAAACTGTTTGAATCAAGCTATACCAAAACTGTTTGAATCAAGCTATACCAAAACCGTTTGAATCAAGCTATACCAAAACCGTTTGAATCAAGCTATACCAAAACTGTTTGAATCAAGCTATACCAAAACCGTTTGAATCAAGCTATACCAAAACTGTTTGAATCAAGCTATACCAAAACTGTTTGAATCAAGCTATCCCAAAACCGTTTGAATCAAGCTAAACGAAAACCGTTTGAATCAAGCTATACCTAAACTGTTTGAATCAAGCTATACCAAAACTGTTTGAATCAAGCTATATCACAACTGTTTGAATCAAGCTATACCAAAACCGTTTGAATCAAGTTTGAATCTATACCAAAACTGTTTGAATCAAGCTATACCAAAACTGTTTGAATCAACCTATACCAAAACCGTTTGAATCAAGCTATACCAAAACCGCTTGAATCAAGATATACCAAAACTGTTTGAATCAAGCTATACCAAAACTGTTTGAACCAAGCTATATCAAAACTGTTTGAATCAAGCTATATCAAAACTGTTTGAATCAAGCTATATCAAAACTGTTTGGATCAAGCTATACCAAAACTGTTTGAATCAAGCTATACCAAAACCATTTGAATCGAGCTATACCAAAACTGTTTGAATCAAGCTATATCAAAACTGTTTGAATCGAGCTATACCAAAACCGTTTGAATCAAGCTATACGAAAACAGTTTGAATCAAGCTATACCAAAACTGTTTGAATCAAGCTATACCAAAACCATTTGAATCGAGCTATACCAAAACTGTTTGAATCAAGCTATATCAAAACTGTTTGAATCAAGCTATACCAAAACCGCTTGAATCAAGCTATACCAAAACCGTTTGAATCAAGCTATACTAAAACTGTTTGAATCAAGCTATACCAAAACCGTTTGAATCAAGCTATACCAAAACCGTTTGAATCAAGCTATACCAAAACTGTTTGAATCAAGCTATATCAAAACCGTTTAGATCAAGCTATACCAAAACTGTTTGAATCAAGCTATCCCAAAACCGTTTGAATCAAGCTATACCAAAACCGTTTGAATCAAGCTATCCCAAAACCGTTTGAATCAAGCTATACCAAAACTGTTTGAATGAAGCTATACCAAAACTGTTTGAATCAAGCTATACCAAAACTGTTTGAATCAAGCTATACCAAAACTGTTTGAATCAAGCTATACCAAAACCGTTTGAATCAAGCTATACCAAAACCGTTTGAATCAAGCTATACCAAAACCGCTTGAATCAAGATATACCAAAACTGTTTGAATCAAGCTATACCAAAACTGTTTGAACCAAGCTATATCAAAACTGTTTGAATCAAGCTATATCAAAACTGTTTGAATCAAGCTATACCAAAAACCGTTTGAATCAAGCTACACCAAAACCGTTTGAATCAAGCTATACCAAAACTGTTTGAATCAAGGTATATCAAAACTGTTTGGGTCAAGCTATACCAAAACTGTTTGAATCAAGCTATACCAAAACCATTTGAATCGAGCTATACCAAAACTGTTTGAATCAAGCTATATCAAAACTGTTTGAATCGAGCTATACCAAAACCGTTTGAATCAAGCTATACCAAAACCGTTTGAATCAAGCTATACCAAAACTGTTTGAATCAAGCTATACCAAAACTGTTTGAATCAAGCTATACCAAAACTGTTTGAATCAAGCTATACCAAAACCGTTTGAATCAAGCTATACCAAAACCGTTTGAATCAAGCTATACCAAAATCGTTTGAATCAAGCTATACCAAAACTGTTTGAATCAAGCTATACCAAAACCGTTTGAATCAAGCTATACCAAAACCATTTGAATCAAGCTATACCAAATCCGTTTTCAACGTTGATGAGCGTGTTTATCGTCGCTTCTAGTTTTATCATTGGGTCTATAATCTGAAGTGAACTTAGGAATGTTGCAATCTGTTGCATTGAAAACGCGGTGCACTGACGAGACAACAGAAACCATTGAATCCCTACCAACGCCATCAGACCCAAAGATTACAATCTTTTTTTCTGATTGCACTCTATCATGTTTGTCAAACGTGGTATCAAGCCTGTGCTATTATGAAAAAGATACCATTTTGCCATACCTTGCGTTTGTTAGAACTCGCCTTAAGCTGGCTGGCTGAATTGTTTCATCCGTAGTTGCCGATACTAGTCATTGTTCTATCGGAATCCGTAATGTCTCCGTTATGACCAATCACCTCGGGGTAATTTTCAAAGCCTTTAGGAACGGGTTTATCGAACTTACCATTTTTGTGAGTCACGTGCTATCTCAGGGGTTACAGGGAAGTGACATTTTTAATCTACTTCATCTTTCCATCAAACGAGTCCTAAATAGAGTCATCAGAGGAAGATATGGAAGATATAGACACTGAGATGACCCTATCATTTCTCGAATGGTCCATCTGTTACTGTCGACTGTTTCAAGTTCAGTTTTAGTGGTCAAAATATCTGATTTAGTTTTGTTATTTAATGGTGTTTATTTTTGTAATTTTGTTTTTGTATATGTTTTTAAGTGTTATGTAATATTGGAGAAGCTTAGAATTGCTTGACTCACGCAAACCTAAATGCACTACCATATCTGTGCCTTCTTTGCGGGCCAGACATAAAGATTTAGCACAAACTGTCTTCTGGTTATATTTTAACTTAGTCAGTTACTTGTAGGTGCCCTGCCGTGATACGATTAGGGAAACCTTGCTCTTTGATAGAAGGCGTACTGGTCATTGCATTTATTAGAATAAATCAATGTAGGAACTTACTCGTGGCTCTTACGATTGCTTTTCCAGAAATTCCAATGACCCACTTTACAAGAACGTTACCTCCAAAGATTGAATAGCGTTCGATACACCTGCCTAGAAAAACAGCGCATCAATCGTTCCTCCATGATAGTGTTTGATCATCTGTTGTCCACAGACAGGCGTACAATTGAAAAGGTCATGCCATGGTTTGCATCACAAGTTTTGCTTTTGGAACGTATCGCTATGCAATAGTTCTGCGAGTGTTGACACCTTGTGAACATTTAAAGTTAAGAGAAACACACAATTTTGCTTAAAGGTTGGAGAAAAAATACAAACAGCAGTAACAAAAAAATCATCTTCCTTGTGTCTAATGTTACAACGTTTGTCTTTAGTGTTCAACGTTTCTCAACGATAGGAACAATTGTATATTGATTGATCACAATATAGATCTAACAAATATCGGACAAATCGTTAAGATAAACATTGAATTGTGCATGTTAAACATTATCGATTCTGAAATAATGAAACCTGCAGAGATGATAGCTACTTTCAAGCATCTGGCGTCTTTGTCATCTGAGTGTGCAAAATTCCAGTTCCGATTGCTCTCAGAACAACGGCTATATCGTAAATTTCTTCTCCTAAAGAAGACGACTAATTGATAAGCGTGCGATACATAGACAAATGACTTATGCTTGGTATGATATGCGCGCTCTCTCTGAAAAGCAGCTGCTTGGAAAAGATCGTGTTAAGTCTGATACATTAGAGGCTGCCGAACCTATTATTCAAAACCTGGAAACAATTGAAGAGAAACTTATGTCTGCATTCCCAGCTGCCTAAACAGCGTCAGCTGAAGATGATGTACTGCAGCTCAAGAAATAAACGAATTAATGAGGGCTTTAACAAAGCAAGGAATACATACGCTAAAACTATGCTTTATACGGGTAATCTACTAGAATTTGGCGTATGTTTGCCCATACATTGACAACAGTGCCAATGAGTAAAATTTTAGAAAGGTTTCTGCAAACGTTTGGCTAAACATGGTGGCCATCGATGCCTTAGATATTCGGAAAGGAAAACTACTGCAAGAAATAATGATTGATTATAGTAAACAACAAATATCAAAGAGCCCACCCACCTCTAAACATTCGATGTTGCTGTTAGCAGCTAGCGTTGCTTGGATAGCAGAAACAGCTAAGGCTGAAGGAAAGGCAAGAACAACGGTTGGAACAAGATCTGGAACAATTGTTGCAGTTGGAAACTACAGGCTTTGCGATGTCATAGAGTAATTCTGGAACAGCATCTAGAAACGGCCTCATATTTTTGCCTGTGTGCAGGCAGTTAACGTACTATTTGGTATATCCATCAGGTTTCGCAGTCTTTTGGTTTGCTACTGGAATCTTGATGTGCTCTTGATATGCTTCAGAGCCACCCCTGGAAAACCAGGCAAAGACGTCTTTATATAGCTGTTGGAAGCATTGCATATGACACCCTTATTCTGAAACGCTTAGGCGGCTCTCTATTGGAAACGCTTTAGCAAATATAAAATTTGGTAAAAATAATTTACTGCTTTGAATTTACTGTGTGATGGTATAAAATGTTACTTGCATGGAACATATTCCCCGGACCCTCTAAAGCAGTGGTCCCCGAACTTTTACGGGCTACCGCCCCCTTGGTTATCTTCAGCGCCCCTCTACTTTGGGAACCACTGCTCTAAAGGTTTCGGTCTCCCGTTCGCAATGAAGAATTGGCTGGAGTTAATTACAGGAGAATAAGACCTCACAGTGCCACGCTTAACAACCAAGAGCAATGGAGTTTCACAGGAAAGGACACCAGCAAGATTTTCGACCTGAAAGGAGCCACGTACCACTTTGCCGTTAAAATAGCAATTTCTGATGATTATAATAATTACGATACAGAAAATAATTTAGCATAAGATGTAATTCATCAGGCGTTTAAGCATGTACAGTTTAATTCTAATAGCAGAGATATATTTTCTACAGCATCAGTTATGGACGCTTTTTATTTACTTGGTCGGATGACTGTGGAAAGACGTCATGAACTGTAGCCGGCTGGCGTCTTGAAGATTCTTGTTTCATTAAACTTGTCAATAGTAATCAAATAAATGGGTATAAAAGCCGTAAGGCACTATCAGTTGCTAAAATTGATAATGTAGTGCAACCACTGCTCATCTGTGATTTATTTTAAGAAGGATGGAATGGAATGCGTTGAGCTTTGAGGTTGAGTTAAATTTTAAGAGACAATATCACGAGCTAGTATTTGGAGAAGAAAGTGAATCATAAAGAGGCATGTTAGAGGAAGGGTTTTGATAAATCTTATCTTCAAGGGCGGAAGAGTTAATTTTCTTTATACCATATAAAAACAAAGTGACTATGAGAAACAAAACGTCAATTTCAGCAGTTTTTGTTAATACGCCATAGCTTATGTCAGTTAAGTTATTTAAAGAGAATTTACGTTTGAAACAACGACTACAGCAGCAAGTCAACGCACCCATGGATTGGTCTAATAAAGGAACAGAATCATTTTTAAGACAGAGGTGGACAATTGCAGCTAAGATACTTCCTGTTGTCTGAGCTATATTGTAATTTTTGTTTTCTATTTATGGTGACATGGACATCACGGCTTGAAATCAACCCTGTCTACTTAGAAATTGTAGCAATTCTTGTGTCAGAGCGAGAGATATCTTCCAGCCCAACAATCATGAAATTGATCTAAACAAGGTCAGATCCATTCAGGTGCATATAACGATCTTACTTTAAATTTTGTTTTGATCTCAGGTAAAACATGCCAGATAGTTACCATGTGAAGCATTTTACAGCTAAAATGGAAACAAACGCTAATTAGCTGCTCGCTGTATAATAGGCTCTGTAAAATGCGACTGACAGCTTGCCAGCAACATTGCTTAAACCAGCTAATGTTCTCTGCATTTGAGTTTGCAAAATTAACTGATGCTTGCCACAGTAAAAGCGCAGAGTTAAGATCACTGTTCCTCTCAAAGAATTCCAAAATATGTTCTTCTATTTCATTTAGGTTGCCGGGTGGAATTGGCTTCTAGACATCTAATCAACCATGCTTTCGTATGTCATGGGTTCGTTTCGAGTAGAAGTGAATTGATTCCTTCAGGGATGCAAGCAAACGTAGCCGGAACGGCAGAGGATTGATTCCTCCTGGTACTGGCATTCGTAGTAGGTGCTGGAACATCAACCATATTCGCTGACTGGTTTTTCAAAGCATGCAGAATACGGCAGTCGCCTTTAAAAGTAAGTAAATGCTCGTATATATTTGTAGCAAGAATGTGTGACGATCTCGTATCAAAGCCCCTTAATAAACATGATACAGACAAGAGGTCTCAAATGCGCAGCCCCCGGGCCGCATGCGGCCCGCCAAGCCGCATCCTTTGGCCCGCAAAATGATTGACGTCACAAGTGTCATGAGAGAAAACTAAGGTGGTGCGGCCCTTGGGCCATATAAAATGCCCTCATGCGGCCCTCAGGGTGGTCTGAGTTTGAGGCCCCTGATATAGACTAATCGGATCACAACGTGACATTGGTATATCCAGGGCTAGCGTGATGTCTATTTTCACACGCAGTGGACTGCAACTTTGGGCGGCTGATATACTGAGCCAGCTACTGATATAATAGACAATTTAACAGGCTGGCCGTGGCACCCTTACATTTCAAACAGGGCGCGGGTACGCTTGCCGAAGACGATCCCAACACAGTTCACCTGGCGCGCATACTGTATCTACCTCACGATAATGTTGGAAACATGAACAACAGCAGCAGCAATTATCTTACGAGTGCTCTCGAGTTATTGTTGCTGCATCTTCGAGGATTATAGCTTCTGACTGATACATTTGTGGTATAAATCTCTGATAGACAATCACAATAATATAAGATCGGCCCGCTAAAACGCCTCTGGACCATTGTTTATGAGTGCCATATTACACTTGTTGGCAAGGGACCATGCTAGTATCCAGCGTGATGAAAATAGCAAACAGGGTATTGTTGGACGTTTTAACCGCACACTAGCTGAATAAATGCTCAAGAAACGGTGCTGGTGGAATATACATATGAGATCGTTCAAGTGAGTCCCTCAGCTGTCTGAAATTTTTTATACTAAACGAAAGTCGGCTACCATTAAAAAACCCGTAGTTTACCAAAACAGGTAAACATGAGCCATTCAAATGTTATACTTTTCCGCCCAACACTGTTGTTTGCTCTCTCGATCTGCAAGACCAGCTGGAGGGAGGCACTCGTCATGCTACCAAGCCTGTTGGTCAATTAGTGTTCTTACCATTGCAGACAGAGATTATATTTTAGTCAACTATATGTTTAACATCTGTAAGCTCTGGACGGCTCTGTCCCATAAAAAGACACATTTACATCCTACTACCTTTTTGGTTGGAGACAGCGTCTAAACGTAATTGTTTCATACTAGCAAGTTTGTTATATACATTGTTTTTCCCAGGTGTGAGTAATTTTAGAGTAACTAGTGAGTAATTTTGTCTATTTCCACTATACGGCTTTCCAAAAAACTCTCTTAACTAATTTCTCGCACACTGTTATTTGCAGATGTTCTTTTTCTGCTTGAAGACATTGACCGGTATTAATCATGTAATCCGTTTCAGCCTTCACTTTACACACCTTTCCAAAGAATGCAAAGGGCTATTATTTTGTGTGGTTCTTTACACTCGCCACATTTTCAGCTTATGACGCTGCTAGCTCGTTTGCAACCTGGGCAGCTTCCTCTTTTAAGATGTGCAGATCCTTACTAATTTTAATTTCATAGAAGGCCAAGTCCTTGGCCAACTCTATGCTCTTCATCAATGTAAAATGCTTCCTACAAAGCTCGAACGCTTTGAGCAACAGCGCAATGGACAACAACTGTTGTGCAACTTCTTTGTAATTAGGTAAACTCTCTCTTTATTCCAAGTGTTTTTTCTTTTCTCTCCAGCTTTTTTGCTTTTTTGCTGCTTAAAATATTTTATCATGTTTGTAACACATATTTCTGCAGCAGCAGCGTCTCCGCTGCTTTATCACTCTCCACAGTTGCTGCGTTCTGGTTTGTTTTGTCTGGCTCAAGTACATTGATTTGTCTGAAGACGTACAGGAGGCATAAATAACGTCCTATATGTATTTGGCTTGACGATCAGCGTTACTGTCTGCATGATACAAAGCGGATAGGCAAGCCAGCTTAAGATATATGTAACATTTTTCTTTCACATTTATTACGTCCTGCATTGCTTTAACTTCTTTGGGAATGTTATCATGTGCAAGATGTGTGATAAACTTTGAAAGACGTACTCCAAACGTCATGCACAGTGCAAAAGTCCAACCTGGCCACTCACTTATAAAATTTGTTTGGATGCATTAAGAATAAGAGCACCAACATTATCCTATACCTGGCTGATTTCGTCATCTGGCATAATAACGACTAAACTCTGCATGGAATATACTCTTGTTTTGAATTCATTATCTAGTCACTTTTACAATGCTAAAGCCCCAAAAGTTCCAGTTTTGGAGGTCAGTTTTTGTACACACAGTTGTCAAGAATGTTGTGAAATGATGATCTTACTTTGTTCAGGCATGTTACAGGATTGAGCTAACTCGAGTACATATCCCAGTCATGTCTCGTATCTAGCGCGTAGCCTTTGAGTGAATATGCACTAAATGTACATATAAACATTTCCCTAAATAGAGTTTTAAAGATTTTTTTGTAATTTTGTGCAGGTCATACTCAAATAAACTCAGATGACCCTTATCAAATCTGTTTCTCATTAAGATAAAGTAAGATATCTCAATTGGTACTTTACGGTTAGGTTAAGCACTGTGAATTTACATTGGATGGAATGTTTACTATTCTTGTGTGCTTCGCACCATTCACACGATACTCTATGTGATCTTTTCCCAGTGCCATTATTTCAGCAAGCAACTGGCGCGCTTTGCTCAGTTATTTTATTTGGTAGGGCGCATATCATGGAACTAGTGAATGTAGAAACGTTCACACTTTGTACGCTCTTTGACTTTCTGCCATTGACAAATGGTCTTAGGGCTGCATTCACTTCCAGACAAACAGAATCAGATATATAATACGCTTACTCAAATACCTATTACTATTCATGTCACGTTAGTTTAGTAGCTTATGTTTTCGGTGGCGTGTAGTCATCCTTCAACATATATCATGTAGCAGCAGCGCAAAGGGAGGTTTTACAACAACACTGATAGTGTCCGTTGTTCACTGCTTAGCATATTTGTTCGCTTTATGTGGCTGTAATGGCATTGGCTGTTTTGCAAAACGGAATGATTATCGTCAGCGGAACCGCTGGCACTATTAATACAGCGCCAGCCATTCCGTGAGCCATGAATGCATATAAAGAGCGCATGAACCATATAGGAGGGTCAAACAGGTGAGCCGGATATGGAAATCAGACATCAGTGATGATTTGAGCTTGCAGTAATTAAACTAACTAAATGTGGAGAAAATGAGCCACAACATTCCTTTTAGTACGACTTGCCTATCAAGAACATCTAATAAGGGTGTTTGTAATATCAGCAAATAATGCAGCTTGTTCTTTTTATTAAGAAATAAAACTTTCTGCCTCAGTTTCTTACTTTCTCAGCAGCATACAATACGATGCAACGTCCTAAGCTGCTCTATTTCCCGTATCTGAGCGATACTAATTTCTCATTATAGTACTTAATCAACATTTTCCATGAAATAGGCCAGAGCGAAAATAGAAAACCTTGAACGATATTTATCCAGGTTCAATCGATAGATAAGCTTCGATTGATCATCAGGGAATCACAATATCAAGTTATTTCTTGCTGAGATAATGGCATCGGGCAAATCTGCATTTTAAGTTCTTCTGACATATGTCTTAGAATCCCTTTGTTTAGCAAAGTTTTGTGCAAGATAGAAAGTCAATTGAACATCGTTAAAGTTTTGTGTGAAAGATTCAGTACGTCATGTGAATGTATTACTAATAATTAAACGTTGAAAAAGTATTGCTTTGGTGCCTTCTTCGTCTCACGCACCCACTGCCATATAAATTTCACTTTCTGTAAACTAGCTGAGGGATAATTTCAGTACAAGAAAACAGGCAAAACAATATTAAAATAAATGTCATATGCTAGGAGGAAAATATACATTTCGATACTGAGGTTTGCACTGTGTAAGAGAGGGGGCGATGCTGCCATATACATAATTATTTTGTGGACAGGCTACATCATTTAAAACGATGCATGAGAAATTCTGCAATATCTGAAGTTAAATAGGCTTGGTTCTATTCCCTGAAAGGCCTCATAAGCTGTGGTCTCTGTACGAGAAAATAAAACGTATAGGATAATAAATTATTCTTGGCAAAAACACTATACTATTGTACTTACTATGGTATTCGGAACTCTTCGTCACATAAAACACAAACATTAGTACCACTGCTACACCAAATCGTTCCATCTTACCAGCTATATGGTGCAGATTAAAACGTCTTTGTGTAAACTCTTTTCCACTTGATGAGTCAAGGTTTCATCCTCAGTAAAATATATCGAAAGGCCACAAAGCACGGAAGCTAATAGGCACATGTAATAACGTATTGAAACAACAGTGTTTTTTGTATCATGGTACACTCTATACTGAATATGTACGTGAATATGTAACTACGTTTTATCGGTTACATTTGTGATGAAACAATGCACATTATTGATATTATCGAAACATTTATTACTTAATATGCAGCATTATTACCAGTGAATTATCATCATAACTATTGGTACAAATTATTAGTAATAAGATACAAATCTATACTGCAGGAAGAAAAACTCAGAAATACATCAACATTGTTTATTAAGCATGACGGTGTACAAATTAATTGTCTTCGTAGAAATTTCATGTAAGAAAAGAAACATAAGTAGAAATCAAACACTGACAAGCTGAGACCTTATGAGTACCTTGACTTAAAATAAAATAGAAAAGTACCTAAGCCTTTTGCTTTGCTGTATTAAAGAATGAAGCCTATAATCGAATGCAAAATTTGCTTTTTCACACACTCATCTGGAGAGTAGTATTTGCCAGTGGGAATTATTTACACAGGATATTCCTTTATTATATATTTCATAATGAGATATTGAAAGATATCAGAAGGAAAATAATATTAGAGCCACATAGGCGATTCCACTTTTAACAACATAATGGGTATACATATTTTAGGAAAACGTCTTGATTAAATATGGTACTAAAATTGTTTTAGTAGCAATGTTGACTCTACTCACAATCATAATGATGTATGAAAATGAAAGAGGGAATTGATAAGTGTCACTTTCAAAGCTAAATTAAATGGGAATAAAAATTCGGGTGCAGCGTCTGTTAACAAACTAAACTTCAAACTTCTATGGGCTACACAAAAAGTTACGCTTGAATGGAGAATTATGGGAAATTGAAAACAAAACTCCTTACTCACAATAATTCAAATCTTTAATTTAAAGATGTTACGCTTTGAAGTCTCTCTGATACGACTGCTTTGTGATATTTCTACAGTTAAAGAAAATAAAATCGTCATTTTCGTCATGTCATAAAATGATGGCTTAAAGTATAATCATGTTTCATATTGGTAAATGTACAATGTATTAATTCGTTTCCGTTTATTATAATTTTTAAATACCTCTCTAAGGAATAAATAATTATGGAGGGTATTGGTTTTTATGTTCAACACAGGTTCTTTTCCAACTTACATCTTGAAACGAGTTATACAGTTTCTATAGTTATATATAATGATTTGACCAGACACTGGTCAAAAGGACTACAAAGATTCTCATTCTGTGCACTTAATACTTTGGGCCAAGACATTTTAGCCCAGAGCAGAGGCCTGATTTGTTTAAATGGAAAAACTCCAATGAAATCGGAAACCGTTTTAATCATTTAAACAGGATACCAAATTTGTACCTTTTTAACATTCCTGAATACGTTACGAAATTCCCCATACGTGCACTATCAGTTTTCAAGAACACATTTAAAACTGGACTGTTTCTTAAACATATATTTGGGTCATCCAGCCTCCCCCTAATACCATGCCTCTAAGACCAAGTCACTGGGGTAAGAATAGGTCAGGGAGCTAATATTAACTGCGTATCGGCATGAATCCATTTGTAATGCCCTGTTAGGTGTACATAGATAGTAGGTAACTGATGGAGAAAGGGGCCATTAGTGAAATTTAAAATCGAAAGGTATTTTTCTGGCTTGGACAACTAACAGGATGACTTAGGCAAAATTGAAAAGATTTTGAAGACAAGGGAATGAAAGAAAAAAATTATATTCTCGTGCTATCGGATTACTATGATGCATTTTTAACATTTGGGGAGCAACATAAAACAGTATTTCAATAACATAAATGGTAGACGTTCAATTCATTGCAGTACCAAGTTCTATGAAACGTTTGAGTTGTTGAAGGATAACGAGTTTATTAATGTGACATGTTATGTAAACAGCGAATTAGGAAACGAGGGAGTTTAAACATTTGTGCCATGCGAGTTTATAATGATCATGAGATCAGAGGGAAAATGAAAAAAATGTCCATAAACATTATAGAGTTAGACAAAGCAATGGTACAAATTAGAAACATGATGAGGCAACTGCAATGTAGGCACAATCCTCTCAAGGTAATAAAACATATCACAGAAGGAATGAAAAGAAACAATATTAGTGTGTATGAAGTTGATTCGAACTACATCTGAAAAACACCCAGGGGCAAATGCAACATATAAGACTACAGGCTGGTAGGGAAAATCTTAAAAAAATAAAAGGCTGCGAAAATTGAAACAACTTTGTTATAATCATCAGATTTGTTATACTCATCAAAACATTTAAATTTCTCCTATATTGCAATCAGAGGTAATGGAACAAACGAACTACAATTTACTAATGATGCAGAGATTACTAAAGCAAACGAGATTAATATGGTATTACAATGAAAGAAATGAAAAGACTAGAGATCGAAATCAAGAAAGAATTACACGTGAGTGTAAAGAAAGTAGTACTTTGAATATTTATGTATCTGCACACGAAATGTCATTTCCTAAGTAATTTTGATGTTAAATAATGGACTTCAGATTTAAAAATAATTAGTAAAGCTCCTTACTCTTGCCCTACAACACAATTAACGTACTAAATAGGTTAACTGGCCTTAACCAAGTCAACATAGCAAATGCCAATAAAAAGGGACAGATCACAGTGTGACACGAAATTATGCAGAATCAGTTTAACTAGGCAGTGTGAATAACAAGCCGGCTGCTGTATTTCATACTGACATGTCACAGTGAAATTCCAGTTGCAGAAGCTTCTGTCTGAGTGTAAGCGATTTCCGTCTGATGAGGATGGGTTCAAATCGAGTAAGAGCAACACGTATTTGAAACAATTGAATTAGGTCTGTAATATTTTAAAATAATACCCCGGCACAACTGGAAATAAATGAAGGGGAAAATAAATATTTAATCGAGTATGGGCCAGCAATACATTAACCTGTAGATCAACGAAAGATCGCAGCCAATTATCTTTCCAATAGGTGGATCCACAGAAAAACCAGGTCTAGATATTTGGTTATTCTTGGACTTTATCGTTAGCCAGAACAATATATTGTTGATCAGTCGATATCTATTATTTTGTTTCATTCATAATAAGAAAATTAAATATATGTGTTACGTATATGTAATTAAATTGCTTGTGTGTTAGTTTTAAAGTTCTTTTTTTATTTTATTTTTTGTTTCATTACATTTTATTGTAATGATTATTGAAAGGATTCGCAATTCTTTTTCAGTAATTCGATATTTTCTTTTAGTAAATGTTGTTTATCTAAGACGTAAAACGTGTTACATGAGAATTATTTTTAGTTAACCTAGTTCGTCTTAGGTTGGGAAGTTTGTAAACAGGCAGTTAAAATGATTGGTCAGTATCAGGGCCATACTTTGATTGCGTGATCATTATGTGTAAACAACGTTTCTTTATTATTGGTTCTTAAGTGGGGTTACACTGGCGTACGTGATAGATCTCTTGTAGTAAGAGACTACATGATCCATCTCGCAAGACTTGAAATGATGTTTTTGGGGTTTAAATACGCATTCTTAATATTTTTCTGTCAGAGTCGTTTTAATATCTTGAAGGAACAAGGTGGGTTTTTTTATTTGTTGCCAGATTGTTTGTTTTTTTATCTGTTTTTTGATTCAATAATTTATTCTCCTGGAAACTCAACAAGTTGACTTTCTTATAAAAAAATTCTGAAATATATTCATGGAAATTTATTCTGGAATTATTCGGAAACAAAGACTATGATTCAATTGAGGAATTGTTGATATTCGTACACTGGACCACATCTGACGTCATCGCCTTCCATATTTGTATGTCGTCGAGATTCGAACCTGGATTCTAATAGAACTATTTAGTGATAGGACTTGTATTTTTCATTCTTAGGATTAAATTTTGGATTATATTCACAAACCGTAAGTCCCATTTTCCAATTTTTACATTGTTTTCTAGGGAAATAAATTATTTTGTTAAAATATACAAAGCTTGTTGACTTCACTCTTTTCTTCTGTTACATTTGTACGAGCCTACACGTAACAATATGCAAAACATCTGTGAGAACAGTTTCGGATTTAAACGTTAATAAAAAGTTGTTGAAAAATTGTATTTTTTGTTGCTGAACAAATGCGAAATACATAGTCACGGAGAGGTTGATATACTTGGTATAAATTTACAATAATTACCCACTTTAATAGAGCCAATCCTCATATAAATCAATGATTAATACATCAGTGAACAGACTGGTGTGTGTATGTGTGTTGTAATCAGAAACAATTCCTTTTCAAATATTACATCATATGTTCTTTTGCGACACAATCCAATGTAATGTTTCTAATCTTGTTGCAAACTGTCATTGCCAAACTAAAACCACACTGTATTTATACCATGATAATATGTCTCATTTTTTCCCTCTCAAGTAATATTTTGTGTATAGGTTGTATGAATAAACTAAAAATAGAATATTTCACTTCAATTAAATCTGACATTTATCATTGCATACACACACAAGCAAACACACGCACACACACACACACACACACACACACACCTGTATATCTCTCTCTCAGCCATGTATTTGCTGAATATCAAATGAAACCTATTTTAAATAAGACGCACGACGTCATAATAAAGATAATAATGTCCTGTCTGTTTTAAGCGAAAATTATTTTCTGCAGGAAAGCAGCAGTAGCAGCAAACATTTGTCTTTTCATTTATATGACTTATAAAAGTCTAGGACGACAATCTTTGAAAATACTTATTGTCATAGGCCTCAAACCTGAGAATAAAATAAACATTACAGTTTAATATAATGCAGAAATGATATCACTTTAATAATATATCTAATATATGTTTAATGTAAAAATTATTCAACGAGAATCTTGTATATTTCCATACTAACAGCTAAAATAGTTTCTAAGGAAGTCTAAAATTTTTACTAAATTACCCCACCAAGTAACCATCTAAAGAATTATTCAGAACAAATCGCTGAATCATTTTAATTTTAGGGATATGAATCTGCTGAAAAGTAATTTCGGAAAAGAATCAAAAGTTAATTGTTTGGAACTGACGAGCATTTCATTTTTGTGCAGAAACTAGCAAATGTGATTTTCCGTTTGCGAAAACAATATCACCGACTATGCCTAATATTTGCTTTTTTTACCTATCGATTAACTCCTTTTGTCGCCTAGATAACATAGATCCTCGTTTTTTAAACTCCACTCTTACCGCCGATAACGTCCATGATCTGTACGATTGAGACATTTTGCAAAGCATAGTTGAGATGCTATATTTTTAATTGCTTGTTTGTTAAGAGGGAAGTATACCGGATATTATCTGGGACCGCTTTGTTCCATGCTGCCACTTATATGTTTAAAGGGAAGATAAATGGCTACAATCCCTCGTTGTATCAATCGCTTATAAACGTGAATATAACTACGGAATAGGTACGATTGAATACTTAAGAACAATTAAGGCTGATGAATTCTATGAAAGACAAAAATATCCAATAGGTTGGACATGCTTCTTTTTGTAATGGCCTACCAAAAGAAGGTATTTCAAGATTAAACCAAACTATCCCATGGTATGTAATCGGGATGCCTACATATTAAACACATTTAGACGCAGAACGTTTGACAGTATCAAGCGGTGACTGTGTCAACATATTATTGTATTGGAGTGATTGTAGTGTGGAGAAGAATGATGTGTGGTGGTGGTACAAAATAGCACTTCTGAAAAATGTGTTCTAGAGAAAACGACTGTAGACGAAATCATTGGAATCGCTGTTGCAATACTGGAGCTGTTGTCACACCCTTTTCCTTGAACGCTTTTCAGTGTCTAAAGATAATTGTTTCCTTAGTATTACATTGACTGTCTGATTTTTGTCTGAAATTTCTCTACAATTGTAACAGATGTCCAACTACTTGGGTTCGCTTACTTTCGGTACTATTCAACTGTTCTCGAAATACAGCCATTTTGTTTGGGTCTATTTCGTTGCTCAGGTCATTCTTAGGTCTCCAACCTGTTTTTTATACAAATTTCAGCGTCTTATATCGTATATGTTATTATTGTATGACAACTGCTACACAGTTTACTTATCCCCTTACTTTCTTTTCTCTATTGTAGTGAAAAATCATTTTGATGTAGAAGAATGTTCTCTACGTAGAATTCGCTTGTTGCAATCACCGAATACAGTTTCTGCATCTCGTACTTTGTAGTCAGATGGTTAATTTGTTCTTATAGTAACGTAATATTCAGTATTCTATTTGGGTTGTGTCTCTGACGTTTCTTCTACGCATTTAAGCCTGTTTAAAGGGTCGTAAAATGCATGTGTTGTGTTAGAAGTAGACTCAGATATGTTTATATTCAGTATAATCAAATTATTTAAGTTCAAAATCTTCACTATTGTTAACCATTTTGGTTACTTAAATAGTGAAGAAGCTAATAGGTCACAATTTATAAAAATGGGATTCACCTTAACTGTCTCTTCGGGATTTGTCGAAAGAATGTCGATTCTTCCAGTATCAGAATCAGGAATAGTACCTGAAACAGCAAAGTAAAACAGGAATTGTAGATCGAACATGAAAAGCGATTAAAGGCAAAAGCGTGACAGATCAAAACTGGAAAACAGAGATGATAAATTTGGACAATTCACAAAATGAACTGAAAGATGACTATATGACACCCACTGGAATTGAATATTTCACCAAATGTTTGTCACTCAAGCTAGTTTTTCCTCTTTCCTCGTTGAATGCTAGTTTGATAACGTTTAAGGCTGTATAATCTAAGACAACATTAGGAAATGTTGCAAACTACATCAAACTACATGGAAATATATATTTTGTTGTACCCTAAGCAAAGGGCAAGGCTAATAGGCTATTTTGCAATTATTTCATCAATGCTGAAGCTGAATAAATCCGAATTTATGTTGTATTCTTCTATCTCTTCCCACAATGGCATTCTATCACTGTATTTCACTCCGTAAGACTTAACGAATAACGTTAAAATTAACGTTAAAATGCAAAATAATATTTCTGCATATCAGCATTGATCAAACGAGTCGATTGGTATGAAGTGACTAATATGATGGTCGTCATCACTATACCGTTGTAAAATGTAGTTACCTTATTTAGAAGTCAATAGATTGAATCCCTAGTATTTTCAATGACGAGTCTCGTTTGATGTTTTCGTTTAGTGCATGTAAAAGTATACTTCTTGTTATGCTAATTATTCGGATTATTTTCATTACTGTGGCGTCTTTTTGCAAAAAATACTCTCAAGTTTTTGGGGTACTCCTCTGTACTATTTGCAGTTATCTCTATTTTCATCTCTCTTTTTTTTTAAAGTAAACTTTACAGTGCTCCTTGTGTTTATGTCTCCTTTTTAAAGTACTTTTTCTGTTTGAATGTGCTCTCTTGTGCTCTAAAGTTTCATTTTGCCTTGTGTCACATTCTGTTTTGATGTTATCTATTTTCTCTATCCCAATGTTTCATGCACTCTTTTTGGTAAGTGATTAATAGATTTCATCATGTGCATATGTGTAGGGCAGGCAATTCCACACGATGGTTAGAAATTTTCATTGTACACGTGGCTGTGCAGATTGTCTAACAGAATATGTTGATCCCGAGGGTGGAAGTGTCCCGTCATACACTGAAGAATAATGATGGATTCTTTTTCTCACATTTCTGAACGAAAAAAGAGGGCCTTAGGAAAATGGCGTTTTGTGAATACCGATGTAACTTTCAAACAGCATAACATCCATTGAAACTTTCCCTAACTTAAGAGAGAGCTTACAAATTAGGTTTTACACGGAAAATTCAATGACATTTACAGAGGCTGAAATGATTGCTGTGTATTGCCTGCGCAAAAATACAAACGCGAACAGGTCAAAACGTAAAGTTCACATTTCATCCATAAGACTAACCAAGACTAACAAAGATTAATGAAATCTTTAATCCAGAATTGATTTGCCCTTCGCAAAAATAATAGGATTTTTTTTTAAAAAAAAAAAGCTTTTCCTACCCGAATTTGCATTTAAGAAATCGTACATATATGTAGGTCAATAAACACCAAATGGCTGTTTGTGGGACACTGTTCGCCTTAGTACGCAAATGTGTTGTAATTAACGTTTATCCTGATTATTGTAGAAGAATTTTCAAGTGATGATGGAAAACGGGAAGAGTTTGCTACTTTGTGTACAGTATGCAATAAACAGTCAAAATATTCCACGACTCAGAATATAGGTCAAGCGCGAGGAAGGATACCGCCATCCTTTATTGGTGTTCCACACCGGAAAACCCGATCATACACGTATAGGAACGTGAGAACAAATTATTCGCATGGACTGTTAGTTTATTTTACTAGTTTAATTTAGGATTCACACATAATGAAAGTAATAATGAATTTTTTAGGTGAAGAATAGGCGACACAAGCTTCAACACATTTAATTTAAAAAATGCCGCAGATCTTATGGATGTCTCTTCATCAAGGATGATTCTACGCTGTGAGACATAGTTTTGGCAATGAGTATTTAGAAGTTAAATGATACTTAGTTTTATGTATTACGGTGTTTCCATGGTTTAGAACTGAATTAGTATATTGTGCCCTATATGGTTGTTCTTCACCAAAAACAGTAATACCAGAATAAATATCAAAAGCGAGCATAACAATTTCTTGATATAGATCCTGTCTTCCGCTGAATTATGAAGCGCTCCTTCAGTCGATACAATATGTTACTGTCTATACATAAGACTGAAGCTACGGTCCCTTCTCCTTGGCTTTGCATCTTTCATATTATATTTCAATTGTTTCATTCTTGGATTGTTATTACAATTCCTGTCTTGTGTGAAACTGTGTCAGTTAGACAACCTAATACATTGAAAAATCAGACAGAGCGTTAGATTTTGAGAAGAAAGCTTAGCGAAGGAGAAGTTGATGTAGGACATGAACGTGCTTTAAAATGGTCACCCAGCCTCAGTGTGCAATATCATGGGGCACTAAAATCAGTAACAATAGAGAAGCAGGCAATTGTTTTTTATTTACCTTTCTACCATAAGCTTTAAAATCGGATATGCAATGAATTAACGTGTGTATCAACATATAGATTTTCTTTAGTGTACTATTTTAAAGACATCTTCGCCATCCTGAGGTTTATTGAAACTAGGGACAAAGTTGAGAGTTGGAAAAAAGTCGAAGATCTATTATTAGACTGACTTCGATCTCTGCTTTTTAGCAGAGCAATACTATTCCACAAGTTACGAAACAATCAGATGATTTGGAGCAAAGAACAAACATTTTTGAAGTACATACTTGGATAATAATGGAAGAATAACAAACATAAATACCGTTCAGTGTAGGATAGCTTCAGAAGTTGCGTATGGTTTCATATGCTAAAGCCAAGAACGCTCACGTGTAGCATTACCACACGACTCGATAGTGTCAAGAGAAAATCAATCATTGTGGTTTGTTACTTAAAAAGACATCCATGTGATACTTCCGAAACTGGCATGTTTTTGGCGGACAAACATCCGGGTAAATATGAGAAGAACGGATTTTTCTAAAGTGATAGGTGTTAAAAACAACACTGGGTGACATTTCAAAATTCATCCAAATACCCTTACTTTGTTTTTAATGTTATTCCTGCTACATTTAAAAAATTTTGAATAAGTCACTCTGTTTAAATAGATTGAGAGTATTACTTCTGTTGTTGTTGGTAACGATGACACGTCATCTACTCATTGTGGTGTCAATGCCGTTATTATGACGTAATAACAGCCGCAATACTAATGGTTGCTCAAAATGTCCATTATTTACATCTGTGGTTTCTTCAAACGTGTGATAGAAAAAGGAAGAGGAGAATCCTATTGTCAAACGGGTGCATTAATCCTTTCGCACGAAGTTGAAATAAAAAAATGAAAACATTTGGTTTTCGCGCTCATCCCTCTTCCCTCGCCATTAATCATAATGAATGTGGGCGCAGATTTTACATATTTCAGTACGTTAAATCGGAATGGATACACAACCAGTATTGCGAAGTCAAGCTCGTGCAGACGCTAAGAATTGCAAATAGGTGAACTATTTAATAAACTAACTTCCCTAGGGATCAGGATGACTGACAACATGGTTAGAATTCTAATAGCTCTGTCATATGATTTTCCATTATGGGTTTTAAACAGAATACGAATGAGTGTTTGGATGTGCAAGCTAATTTTGGAATCGGAATAATGACACTAATACTTGTGATCTGAAAGTCATTTCCATGCTTGAAAGCTTTGTTTACTTGTTTTGTTTACTTGTCCACAAGTAAACAAGAAAATTATCTACAATCTCGTTGCATTGCGATAATACAAGCAGACCTTAAGTTCTTACTGTTATGGTGCAATCCACGGCCAGATAGATTAAAGTAATCAGGTTTCTCATTAGGGGCGCCAAATGGGTGAGCTCAGTATTTTGAAATTGCTATAAACGAAAATAAACCACCCTCACGTAATGCTGTTTGAGTTGTACGAAACCTGATTTCATGTTTAGTCATATATAATGCATTGACATTACGTAAACACAATTTCGTGACAATGGTACTGTTCTTTTAACGTAATTGGTTTTCAAACGTACCAGAACTGTACTAATCTGATAGACATTGTTAAACTTCCAACTTAATTTCTATGAAAATTTCTTACATTTATAACTACAGCCTTGAATGATGGGCATATTTTGTCACAGTTCTGTGAACTCGACTCTCTCTCATGTGTGTGTGTGTGTGTGTGTGTGTGTGTGTGTGTGTTGGGAAGTCAACTTGTTATATAGGCTTGACTCAAAGCCAAAAGCTGATCCAGAACTTCTTTTCTACGTGAGTTGGATTTTGAGTACCGTTGATTTAAAATGGTGAGTTTTCTATACTTAAACTGGAAATCGATTTGCCGGAATCGACTGAGCCCTCTCAATGGCAAATTTATTATAATTCTCTTAGTCTTAGCAACACAACAAATCCTTTTCTATGATGATTCTCACGATATTACTTTGATGTCTGCTGTCGTTACGTCACCATCTTGTTCTTGACATTAATCATTTTTGTTAAGGATATGCACCCACGTTTTCGTTTTCCCATTAGACTTATGCATACACTTAACACGGGTAGTATATTAGAAACCATCAGAGAAAAGAAAATCATTAAAATCTCAACTTAAATTACTTTTTTAAGTTTTTTATGATTTAAATTCAGCATTAAATGCCTATTATATCCAAGTTTGCTAAACATTGTCGTATTGCATAGATGGATACTGTTTCAAAGAAAGATTATTCGAGGCTACTCGGCCATTTCATTGTACCAAATTGCAATTCTCGTTACGTTCTCGGTCATATTTACATTGAGTCAACATTGATAGAATTAAAACATCGCCTCATTGCTTCATCGCAAAGAGGAGAAGCTGCGAAGATAGGCCATAATAAATGCTATAGATAACATATATATAGTTACCACATTCATATTCCTACACGTTTTAGTACATGTATAGCCTAGCATGTGCAGAAACATGGCGTGAACCCAAAATAGCAACAAGAACGTATTTTGCACAAGTTGTAGACCGAACGAATTAATTTTGCTTCATCAGTGTCAATTTTTTTTTTTTTTTTTTTTTTTTTATTATCACTACGACGTATTGACACTGGAAGATGTATCTTCAAAGGTGCTGGTAAGAAAGAAAAACAACAACTGGCAAACCAAAAAGGATTACATGTTTATGTGAATTCAAATTTCAAGATTCAAGGATCGTACCGAACAAATTTTAGATTCCATAAAATTGTAATAATTTAATACTTTTCTCCACTTACAACATTCATTTTAGGGAAAATGACAAAATGTTTATACAGTTAGTCTATAATATCTGCAATTCTGCCTTTCACGTGTAGTTTTTATATAGATGATTGCCCGCTGTACGGATGTCGACCAAGTGGTACATTTGTCAGTTCAATGTGTCTACTAACGCTTCAGTGGCATGGCTTAGCAACCTTTTGTAGAACCATTACCCAGAAAGTCAGGGTAACTTGAAAAAACTTGGTGTGCCAGTCCAATGGTCCAGGAAAAAATGATGTGTAAACATATATCTCTATCTATCCCTCTCTAACACACACACACACACACACACACACACACACACACACACACACACACACACAGTGATTATAACGTTACAGACAAGTTCAGAGCATACTACAAAGTTCTTGAAGAAAACCCGTATTTTTAATCTTTACTTTTGAGTGTTTAGTCTGGTAAATTATTCATTATTTCTTTGTCAAAATGTAACAAGTAACTAGTTACTTAACTCTGAAGTCATGAACAACTAATTACTGGTCAATATTATTTGTTCTCAGATAAACTGCTGCTGATGATGATATTGTAGTTGAATTAGTCCTATTAGTTGTAGTAGTATTGTTCCTGTTGTTACTAACGTTGTTCTTGTTAATGTTGGCCATATGACTGCAGTACCAAATTTATTTGTTCGTTTGCTCTTTCTTTGGTTCATTGATCCATTCATCCAAACCTTTGACAACGTTTTGGAATTGAAATTTTCAGAGATTACAGTGCCATAGATGTGGACCGGGGTTATCAATTGTGACGTAACGGTTTCCTTCGTTTTCCCACCCTTCCTGTGATGGACAGCAACGGTGACGTCTTCGGTACTGACGGAGTGTGGCTGACGTTAAACTACGCAGACAGCCATCTATAACCTGTTCTTTATTTGAAACCAACAATGCATCCAGCCTTTAAAATAGTCAGTATATTTAATTCTCTTTCCTACCCTCAAGCGCGCTTTTGTCTTTCATTTATATAAGTATTTACATTACGAAGATAAATTTTCATGTGCCGTAACATAGTGACGTATTTTGTTGAAAAAAAGTGTAACAGCTGAATGAAGACCTTCAACAAACAAAGTCGATCGATCGATCGATCGATCGAGAGATCATAGGAATGACAAACATTACTAAAATAAATAGAAGGATGCGATTATTTCAGTCAGGAGCATTTTTTTTATTATTTCGATTTGAGTGTATTCTTTGGTTCGAAGAAAGTGGTATTGACAAAAATTCATATTGAATTTTCATGCTAACGCTTAATATAGGGGTTTGTCCTGAAAAAGTCATACAAGAAAACAACAGAAACACACACAGACACACAGACACACACACGTTATATGTTTATGTTCGATCTCAGGCCTTCATAAGTATGATGAATTACTGCGATAGTCTCCAGCAACATAGCGAATCTAGTAATATAGCACAAAAAAACCTGATATTTAGGTTGAAATGCTCCTATCGTTATTGTCCATAGTTAGGCTCACAGGTGCTCGACGCGAGCTCGATGTTGAGAAAAAAAAAACAAAAAACCCCAATAATCTGAAGGAAAATAATCATACAGAGTGACCAAAATACCTCAGATTACCCCCACGACCCGTTCTAACATAGGACCCTGTCTATCATACTACATAAGAGACAAGGTAAGTAACTTCCAGATACTTCGTTCCACCCATGACCCTCGATTTCCTTCTGCTTTTTCCATCTTTAAAGACACATGACCATACTCTATGGCTTGTTTTACTCCTGAGATATTTTTCTATTCATCAAGCCATAATTGACTTTTCTGCGTTGCATCAAACTCAAGTTACGGGCTCCGAAATATGCGAATTTCGCGAATTTTGCCTGCCGGGACAACGTTACGCTCAGGTGAAAACCGGTGAAAAGAGTTACATATACCGTGTTTGCGACTCTACGATACATCCCTTCTTTAATTACAGAACAGTGGTAGATGCAAAAGTAAGTTTTTTACTTACCATTAACTCGATTCAACTTTAGGAATCCTGTTCCATGGAAGAATTATATACATTGTCTTCTCCACTCCATACTCATCGCATACAAGCGACTCTCATTTTCAAAATATGTACACTATGCGGCACACACGTCAACGGCGAAATATAATTGGCTCAAAAGGTTATACTTAAATAGCATCTATGCATCAGAGAAATAAATATTTTCAGTCATTATCTAACGTATTTCTGGAAATTTTAATTTGATGTTGTGCAATCATTATTATTTTAGTATTTTGCATCTACCACAAATGGACGATGTGTTAATATTGCCAAAGACAAGACTAACAAAAAGCTATTTTTTAAGAAAAACACTTCATTAGTTTTCCCTTAGTATAGCCTGACACATTTTCACCTTTTATAGCTATAAAATTTCAGACGATGCAGTGAACTTACACTTTAGGATCAGAGAGAAAAAGAGACAGAGAGTATATGCTTAATTAAATTGTCAATAACACCTATACACCTAGATAATACAGTTCCAGTTTCGTCAGATGACCAGATTTTATGAGTCCATAATCATTATTATTATATGCTCATTTTTTTCTCCGCTAACGTGACATTGTCAGAATCGTGCAATTTTTAACGATATTGCAATCGCTTTCAACTTCATATTGAACTCACGTGCGCCCAATAGTGTATTGTTGTTGTTGTTGTTGTTGTTGGGCTTAACGCCATTTTTCAGCACACGATAGGCTATACATGGCGGCCAGTATTAATGGTGGAGGAAGAAACCGGGAAATCCCCGGAAAGAACCACCGACCCACGAGAAGCTTCTGGCAAGCTTTCTCACATATCCACATTCGCCGAATCCTCGACTCGATCCCACGCAGACAGAGGTGAGATGGTCAGTGATCCGTAACGGAGAGCGCTTTAGACCACTCGGCCACTCGGGGCCCCTCCAATAGTGTATTAGGAACTACTTTGCAAATAAACCATGTACACTCTCGTAGTAGACGTTTACGTTTTGGTTGATTAAATTTGTTTCTGAATGACTGCCACATACCAGCTGCTTTGGCACATTCCGCGTTAACCTTTTTGATACAATGTTTCGGATTTAGGCTCGCTATAGACGCCAGACAGGGTCCTTACAAATAACATGCAAGTGACAAGGCATAAACTGTCATCTTTAGCTGATAAAATAAGAATGGCAAAAATATACTTACAGTTTTACATCCTGAATTTCCTCAAAATGTACTTTCTTACATGAGCCATGCCATGGGTTCGCAAGCTTGATTACACATTTCGAAATTGTACTGTAATTTCGACTATATTTCAAGTGCAATTACATCCTCCTTACTTCACTCAAAATGAAATAAACATTATATTCCATAGCGTCTTTTTAATAATTGCAATTGAAAGACTTCATATTTTTCACACATTATGATTTCAAACATTCAATGATAGAACAGAAACACACTTTCAGATGTCAACACGCTTCTCTCTCGCTGCTTCAATCCGATGTATTTCATGTAGAACTGGCACAGATAAATCCAGTCCATAATCACGAAAGTTTGTAGAATCGACAAAATACCAAAATCTATTCATTCCAGATTAAATGTAAAAGTTGTTGCAATGTGCATTCATTCACAATATGACTCCAAATTTCAATTTTATGTAGACCCAAAACGCCATTTTCTTTCGAAAGTTATGTCTAGCGCGCGACTAAGTTCAAATTTATCTGGGCGGAGTTATATGCGCATTAATAATGTTGCTGTGTAATGATGAATCTGCACTTGTGTATTTAGTTCGGAATACGGCATACAGTCAGTTCCTTTGTTTCTTGTAGTGTATTTTTGTTTATAGAATTAAACCTTCGGTAGAATAAGAAAATGAGCATATAATAAAAAGGTTACTGCATTTGTATGGGAAAATATGAACTCGTTTTGTCGGATGGATATACTGCACTCCCAAGGTCGTGCAGTATTTCCATTCAAAAAACTTGTTCATATTTTCCCAAACAAATGCAGTAACCTTTAATTATTATACGTATTATCATTATTGTTCCCTTGCTTACATAAAGCACTCGAATAATCAGCATAATTCGGATGTCTTTCTCAGTCCCTGCGCTAATTTGTCTCTTTCCTGAGACATTTAGAAATAGAAAAACAAAAACAAACGAGTAATCGTTTACCTCGAGTTCATCCCACAACACTTCGAGTTCTATTGTAGCTTATAGCTCCTTCATCAAGCACACGTCAAGTGGTAAACAAAAAGTACTTGTTTAAATATGAATATACTTAGAAGGTTAAATGTGCAGAAACCAATAAAATCACACCTGGAAGGATTATACACAAATCTCTCTCTCTCCCTCTCTCTCTCTCTCTCTCTCTCTCTCTCTCTCTCTCTCTCTCTCTCTCTCTCTCTATATATATATATATATATATATATATATATGTGTGTGTGTGTGTGTGTGTGTGTGTGTGTGTGTGTGTGTGTGTGTGTTAACATCTCTAAACTCACAATTCCTTTCTATTTACACTTACTGTTGAGATGGGAATCCGGTTTATTTGATATTTTTGAACGAGACAGAAGAAAATGTAAATATAAATGGCACATCCAAACCTGTAGCTACACCTATAGTCAACGGAAGCAGAACGTACATCTTAATCTAGTTTGTACCTGATGCAGGAAAAGAGGTCAAGGTATGCATAGACTTGGTATTTTATTATTTTTCTTCGGTAGTACTTCTGGTGTTTTCCCATATTTTCCATCAGGTTGCCATCCTGTATTTCATCATTCCAAAAAGGATGAGACGATGAAATGAATTATATTTGTAATTAAGAGTTGTATGAAAGTAGAATGTTAGTCATTTTTCCCCAAAATAACTTTGTGTTTGATTAATAAATTTACTTAGATAATGTACACGCTTAAATTGATTATTAGAAAGTGATCAGCAGAGTTTACGTTGTGCTGAATTAGCATATTCAATATTCTGTAATGTTAATATTATTAGCCTAATGGCAATTATTATAGATAACTCTCCTACTTTGTAAAAACACAAAAATACCCAAAGCTACCTGGAAGATAGTAATATTTCGGATCTGGATCACTCAAAAGTGTCTAAAATCGAAATATGAAATCCCATATCCCTTCATTGGGAAAGAACAATCCGTATTTGATAAAAGCAACGAGAACAATTATGGATTGTTCCTATGAAATTACCCGAATCTCTTAGAATGATTTTGATATTTCAGAGCTGGACCACTAAATATTGTCTTCAATTTTCTTTTCTTGACCTGTTAGAATATGGAAGCCTGAGTTAAAAAGTTTTGCACAATATAAATAGTGACACAAAGGGCCCAACACAAACTCAGTAAGATGGCGCTTTACATTCTCATATTTAGCATAAGGTTGGAGTTTTAATGAAAAATAATTTCCAAGGTTTACCTCACTTGTTGTACTGGCTATTTCTAAAAGAACTTGTATGTCTTAGGACTTGTTAAATGCACTTTTAGTTCCCTTTATTTTCGTGTATGATTAATGGGTGTAATATGGATTATAGAATATACAGCTTGGCCTTATTTTAAATATGCTCCTGTCAAAAACTGACATCTCCGCTTGGTCATTTTCACTTCTTGTACTTCAGAGGTAAATTGTAAAAAGACGAGAGAAAAATGTTTTTATATTCTATATATTTTTTTAATTCATTTATTGCACTTTCGGAAGCTAGTATTGTCTAGTCTGGCAAAATTTGTTTTGCGTTTTTAATACCTGCTAAAGATAGTCTACTTGCGACTCATTCAGGCTGACATTTCGAGAATATGAGAGCAGATATTTTGGTTAGCTGTGTGCTTAGATCATGTACAATGTCCACAAGCACATTATCCAAAGATATTTCAGCCACAGTACATGAGAATAATGTAGAGATATGGCAACATTCTCTCCACTGTGTATGCTGCAAGTACAAACAACTTCACCTTACACCTGTCAGTCTCTCAGAAGTTCATAATATATGTAGAGCGCCCCCTAAATGCTGCTTATAGTCAAGTCAAATGCTGAGATGTTAGATAGATAGATAATTTTGAGTTCGTACCATCGAGGCTAAACCACCTGCGAATATCAGTAAAACAACAGTGTGTGAAAGACTTCAAGCAACGATGTGTACTCTAGTCTGGTTATTGGCCTTTTAAATGGGTAGTTACAACTTACTTTCGGGTTTGTTGTCTTGGCATGATGTTAATTCTGCCCGATATTTGAATTGATGTTTGTTCGGCTATGACCTATTTTGTGCAGAAGAACGGCACCCGTTTCCTCACGGAACCGGTTTCATTCCCGGTTTATCCAAACTTTATGTTAACTGGTAAAATCTAATGTAAATACCCAGTATTGCTGTCATCTATAGCAAATGTCCGGTAACTGCGTAGGATCTGCTGAGAACAAGTTAAATCAACGGCCGCTATTCAAGAGTAATGTCCCTTACCAGCACGTGGCTATACCTTAATGACTTCTACAACATCGCGCAACAGAATTTATTTGTTTATGTTTATATTGTGCAGAAAATTAAGTTCATATACATTCTATCGCATTAATTCCTTTTTAGAATGACACCAAAATGGATAATTTAATAATATCAGTTCAATGATTGATTACGAAAGAAGATTGCTTGAATCTTTCTGGGGGATGCAGGGCAACACCATGTAATTCTCGTTTTCAGAGAATAAGAAAGTCAGGATCTGCTAACACGAGATTTGTCGCAGCAACTGTTGCTGAAGGCAAGAACAAGAAAAAAAAAATGAATAGAAAACGCTGAAAGACAATTATGCCAACAACGGACAGATAACTGATGTTGCAAATTTTGACTTTTCTTCTCAGGAAAAATTTGCTTAAATACTATAAACTTTGGACAGGGTCATTAAAGACAATGCACGAAATATTATATTAAATACCAGCATTAAAGGCCACAGGTTATTTAATCTAAAAATAATAGAAAAGAAAGCAAATTTTCATCAATTAAGAATTTAGAGGAAAATGGATTAACATATTCTAAAAAATTATTTCATTGATTTTGTTGTTGTGGGGCTTAACGCCATTTTTCAGCACACGATAGGCTATACAGGGCGGCCAGTATTAATGGTGGAGGAAGAAACCGGGAAATATCCGGAAAGAACCACCGACCCACAAGAAGCTACTGGCAAGCTTTCTCACATATCCACATTCGCCGAATCCTAGACTCGAACCCACGCAGACAGAGGTGAGATGGCAGTGATCCGTAACGGAGAGCGCTTTAGACCACTCGGCCACTTGGGGCCCCTCATTGATTTTGAACGATAGTGTAATACTATGAGGGAACACCTGAATAATTAGAAAGTACCTATTCCCGCCAGCTTTATTTAATTAGAATTTAGAAACATTTCATATAGTAAATTTATGAAGACTTAGGATGGCGAGATCGATGTTTTCTGTATTATGTATTTTGTGTGGTCCAGCGTCAAGTAATGGTTTCAACCGGTTGGAGAGTAAAATGCAAACCTCTTCCTGTTTAACTTCACAAACAAATACAATACAGTTTTGCTGTACTTTTTTCTGTCCATCCAGTAAGTAATTACTATCGAGATAAGTATTGAAATATTGTGATAATCATTCGGAAATATAGACAATTTAGTTGTGCAAATGTAAAGTTAGACATAACTATTGTGCCGTGCGTATGAAACGTCCTGCTCAGGAAGCAGGCCAAAACGAGTTGTTCCATGGAACAACACCCATTAACATAATATATTAAATCGATGTGAAATGAATTATGTCAATGAACGTTTATTTGACATTTTTTCATGCCATATTTGGGCAGGAAATAAACAAAAATACACAATGGATACATGATAGGATTGACTAGTTAATATTGTATACAGATACATAACAGCCGCTCAGCTTCAAGGAGAAGGGTAACACTTTATTTATTCCTCCTTCTGTTAACACGTGTTTGTTCAACCCATAACGTCTGTGACAGATGGAAACATTTTATGAAATTCTGCATTTGTTTATATCATGACTCAACGGCGTGTTACCATATACAGCCCCTTGCCAGTAGGTTAAGTTTACAGCAAGACAAATACAATTTTAGTAGGTGATTTTGTACATTTTCTGGAGGATAACTTTTAAACTACTGAAGATATTTAAATGAAACTTGAACCAGTTATAAGCTTAAGGTCACAGCCAGGGGGAATATAAATCAGCAACCTCTTTCCATGTACAGGTGTAACATTTGAATCAGTGAAGAAATCTGCATGCAAATTAGCTTGCTGTATATCTGGACTTCATAGTGTCTCATGTATTCATAGTCATACCATCTGCCAAAAGGATAAAATCAAACTCAACGGAATGCAGTGGCCTGCTTCCTTATCTTAGCTGTCAGTTTTTAACTACTTCATATATTTTTATGCAATTTTATCCAGTTTCCACACTTTATCATGCATCTAGCAGGTTTGTAATTCCAAGATCAAGATCATTGGCAGGTAAAAGGGCACGAGATGGGCATATAATGTTCTGTGTGGTCCTCTTGTTACTGCAAGCCTTGAGGTCGTGCCAAATCTCATTGTTTTGGTTCCATCTTCAAGATCAAAGCTGAAGACTTTGCGAGGGTTCTTATACAAAATTTTAGCAACAACCCATATCATACTAATGTGAAATAGTGGGTACACTGAGTATGTGTAACTCAGCCAACCTTCTCATGGAATTTTCATTAATTTGTTCTGTGCAAGCTGCTAAGAGAGATAGGATTGATAATGCATAAAAGTGAAGATCGTACGAACATAATGCTTTTCTACAGATATCCTTCTTAAAGTTTCTTTCCGTTAATTTTAATATGACACCAACGTTGGTACCAAAGAACTCTTTGCATTAACAGAAACAGACTTTAAATACAAGGAGTGTTCCAACTGCTCGATAGAGTGTGACACGTAACACATACAGTAACATACGTTATTCATTTACCATCTATTCTGCAGGAACGTATTTGATATAAACAAGGTGGAAACCTGTTTTAATATGTTTTATACTCTTATGCAATTTATGTCAAACTTTTCAAATGAAATAATGTGCCTTTACATTTTCTACAATTTTTATATGCATTGAGGACAAGAAACTGTTCGCTAAGGAACCAACCATTTAATTTGGCAGCTAGGGAGGCTGCACCTTGCAGTTTCTTTGAAACCAGAAATTAATTTTCTCTATTGCCCTAAGATAGTTAATTCTTTTCAACTAACATAAATGGACATAATTTCGTTTTCCACAAATTAGAGCGAGATTTTTAGAAGCTATCCGACGGCAGAAAATTTGTAATTTTGGGGGTAAAATATTCTATCTTCAACCCCAATCTCGAAAATTAAATGGACAATCTTGAATTTAATGCGAATAGAAGGAAAAGATCTGAACCAAATTTAACCTGTATATTATTATTTTGTTTTTGCTATTTAAATCTAATCCTTGTGAGCATACATGGCTCTTGTAAAGTACGTTTCATTTATTCATTGATAATTCCCTTCATTTTATGGAACGAAGTCAGGAGTAACGACCTGTTGAAATCATTTTCGTTCATACTATCATGACATTGAGTTGGCGGCATGTGGGATTTACTTTGTCCCTCTATGTCTGCGGATCCATCTGTCTTACTTGCTCATGCTAAAACTCATAAACAGCTTCACGTATTAACATTAAACTTCCACTATTGGCAAAATTTGGGATAAGTATGCGTGTACCATATAATTAAACAGATAGCGGATCATCCTTTTAGAGAGAGAGAGAGAGAGAGAGACAGAGAGACAGAGAAAGAGAGAGACAGAGAGAGGTTTTATAATGTAATCGTTCAATTGGTAATACTTTAAGATGAACCCCATGATCCCATTTCACATCAAAATACTTGCTTTATCCAGTTCTCTAAAACTGCGTATCAGAATAGCTTTACCTCAAGGAGAGTACTTCAATATGTATTACAACTAGTTCATCCCATCGGCATCATAGCGTTAAGTAAGCGCCTCTGTTATCTGGAGATTTTAAAGCATCTCCCTAGAATCTGCCTCACGTTTGTGTTCAATTGCGTAGTCGTTGTGTCTTTTCACGCATCTCGCATACACTGAGTGAGATCCTGTTTTGCACGATATCCACAAGTTTATTTACTTCTGGGCTGTAGCAAGTACGTGTTCATTTATCTTTGTACCGGCTGAACTGAACAATAGTAGGGCAGGGGCTCTTGACCGATATCAAAATTAATAAGTACGTATGGTCTCACATTCGGTATCTCATTTGCGTCCTAAATATTAGGAGTGTCTTGAAGGAAAGCTCTTAACTTGTGCTCTGGCATTTCCCAGTTCTATCTGCTGCAGCCCTTGAGTTTATCAATTGGCAAAATATTCACGGCTACATTGAGCTGACATCTTATGAAGCTTGCTCTAATGATTCAGTACTCTTAAGATTTTGGTTTATATCTCTCAATATCATCTTCTCCTTTTTTAGTCGCCATACATTTGGTGTACATCACAGAAAAGATCGGAATAGATTTGTTTATGGCTCTTACTTCTCTTTTCAGCTGTAAGACCATAAGTATCGTTTTCCTCCTAGATTGCGTGACTAGGGATCCTAATAGAATCCTTCATAGGTGTTAGGACAGAGACATTCCACTTGAATGTGAGTATTTTGGATTAGTTTTGCATAGTGTCCGAGCCAACATTTTGATCTCGAGAGTGGACGTTTCTTATCATACACTGAAGCATGATGAAGGATTCATTTACGCCCATTTCGGAGCGAAACATGAGGTAAAAATGGCATACTGTGAATACTGGTGTAACATTCAAACTGCAAAACATTCATTAAAAATTTTCTTAAGATGCCGTTTTTCGGAACATTTTAAGGTCAACTACTACTCACCTTAGTATTTACACGTGTTACAATTAATGGTTATTTTGAATAGTGTGAAGGATGTTCAAGTGATGAAGGAAATCGGGAGCAGTTTGCTCACAATAGACTTAAAATAGTCCATTAGTGAAGATAAAGGTCACGCGTGAGCCAGGACGGAACTGCCCCGGTGTTCCACATTGGAAATACGATCATACACATTTTGGAATTTGCGAATATTTGTATTCGCAATAGATCAACGCTAACTATCGTGTTTTGAATAAAATTATTCTACACGTTTGTAAACACTGCTTAAATTTCGTGGCCTTTTAGTTGTTATTTATATTGTTTAGTCCACAAGTGCACGATGATGCAGATGGATGCTTACTTTCTGTTGATGCAAAGAGTCCAAGAAACAGACACAAAATAGGTTACAATATAAATAAACAGCAGATTAGTTAATGTGTAGCTAGATAGAGATGTAATCAATGATGTACGCGTTGAAAATGTGTACAAATACATGCAGTTATCATCGTACATGTTGCAAATGTGTGCATATATATTTAATTGTTACATTACATATTCTAGATGTATATCACTGTACATGTTCAAAATATGTGCATATACATGTAATTTTTACAATTCATGTTGCAAATGTATATATATATATATATATATATATATATATATATATATATATATATATATATATAGTTATTACTATACATGTTAGAAATGTGTACATATGCATTCAATTTTCACTGAACAGACATTGCAAAACAAAAATGAACCTTAGTAGCGTAATGATTCTCCTTCACCATTAGATAAAGTTTTCAGGGTCTGGATATAAAGGTGTCGGGGTAGGGTGGAAGATAAGAAGTATGAAAAGAGTGGAGACAATCATGGATTCCTGCATATTTCCAAGCATGTAAAGCACGTTCCTCTTTCCAAAAACAAGGTAACATACTGTTGTTTATGGTTTTTGTGTTGTATTTTGTCTATCAAGAAATAATACCGTTTGAGACAACACAATATCAATTTCTTAAAAATATGAACACTGAAATTTCGATAAAAGTAGAAATTTAACAATAAGTCACTAAATTTTTTGTTATTATTGATGTGTATAATATCTCAACTTTGGTTGATAGATTTATTGACTTCATGCTTATCTATTTGCTTGAATGACTGACCTGACGTAAACAAGTCGGTACCATTATTGAGATATAATAGTTAACTGTTCCGTAACCTGAGTCAGCTCAAACTGTCTAAGATTTCAAATTAACTTTGAAAACATAATGTTAAAAGTCGATTATCTTGAAAGCTCGCAGTGAAATGGTTCGAAAGAATCAGTGAATGACTCAGTCACAATATCAAAGTACACTGTAGGCGATCAACTTTCATTTTTAAAGCGCACAAAGTCTATTACAAAACACCACTAATATTATTTGAAAGAAAGCACATATTTCCAGTAAATATCAATTTCTGTATGCAGAGAATTGTAGAGAATATAATTATTATAAAAAGCAATGCACCCCGATTAATTTAACGAGTGTAAGCAATTTGTCTCATTGTCTTATGTAATCTCTGGCCAGTTACGCATGTAAGTAATCTTGTTACCTATGGATCAAATTCCAACTGCAAACCACACAGACCTGGATCTGCCGTCGCATTTTGTTAGAAGTAATCAGTAGAACAAACAACAAAAACCACGATCTCCCTGAGCAGTATGAGATGAGAAATCAGGATCTATATTGTTTGTATTTGGATCTGGCTTACACGTGAGTTTATAATGTTGTCAACAAGAAATCATGTCTTGGTAAGTGTGAGTGTTTCACTGATGCAAATTTGACAACAAGACTTAAAAACATCTGTGGTCAGTGCTGATAGATATTAGAGGCAATCGTGTTCGGATATCACATGACATGAACGTTCCACGTGCCAGTTGCTTGTCTAACATGTACAACATGTCCTAAATATCAAGAACGACCTACTTAATTCTGTAATCGGATTCTAAACTCTTCCAAGTAGATTTATAGATGTTGACACAAGGGCATGAATAGTCCGTAATTCTTATCTCGAGGTCACTTCATAATTTTAATATCGAGGTCAGTCCATAATTCTTATGTTTAGGCCACCCCATAATTCTTATACAGATGACACATAGAATCACATGTTAGCAGTTGTCATTCGCCCTATAGTTCATTTATAATATCACCCATGTACCTTCAAGTTTGTGTTTATGTAAAATATGACAAAATAGGCTTTTGTTTATATGTCAAAGAATGTACTTAAATGCAACAGTTTGCAACCACTGGATCCTATTTCACGACAGTTATCAAAGTAGTAACTCTAGCTTCTAACAATGGGCCCATAGTGGCCGAGTGGTCTAAAGCGCTCACCGTTACGGATCACTGCCATCTCACCTCTGTCTGTGTGGGTTCGAGTCTCGGGTTCCTCATTTAATTTAGTAATGTCCATCCGCTCCTTAAATACCTATTTAGGCTACTTATCACGGACGTAACTTGCGTGCTTAATACTAGGTAGTAGGCTCTGCAATATAAAGTTCTTTTCAAGTCCGTGTATGAAGGCTTTTTTTGAGGCAAAGCATATGCTGGTGTGCCCAATCATGAAGACCTGGAACTATTGTTGACAACTGTGACATGTCCTCGGGTGGTGGTTTTCCTTTTTGAAGCTTGCAGTTGTCTCTTCATCGCCTTTGGTGATTTCGGCTATTGTTTCATCTAGGTCTTCTTGAATTTGTTCTAGTAAGAGTTTCAAAGCCTCCGCTGTTTTGTTCCGTGGTTGACTTGATGTCGTTGGTGTGTTTGGATAACTTATGAAGTGGACCCAAATTTTCCTTTGCTCCCATTTTCGCTCCCACACTTTCCGTGGTTTCGCGCGTGGATTTAACAAACAGTGCAAACGTTTGTTTGAAGGCCGCTGTGAGATATTCCCATGCGTATTGTCATGACAGTAACATATCTTTGACACGTTTGGGTCTATCCATTTATTCGCGTAGAAGTCAAAGTTCATTGCACTCGGCTTTACGACGTCGGTCCACGGTCTCTGCTATAGTTTCGCTGACGGATTTTGTCATTGTATATATTTATTCTGGTTGTTAAATTGCTTTATTAGAACCAGCTCAATATTTTGCCCGGTAGAGCCAGAGGTGAAAACGCTCCGCGGTCAAGTCAGTTGCGGGGTAACTATAAGGGTCCTTGGTGATCTCCGCAAGCATATAACGAAACTAATCCCATGAGTGGTTCGCAATACGCTGTCCAATGAATATTTACAAAACGATGCCTGCCAATTCATCGACATATCATCAACATGGTACAGTTGTCTCAATTACTCTATGTTCGTGTGCGTGTCGTTGAGTTGGATTCGGAAAATATTCTCGCGGAGAGTTTTGGTATTCAAACATCACATCATCGTACACGACACGAGTATTAGCGCTTGAATCAAGATTATCAAAATTAGCGTTTGAGTCAAGATTATCACTTGCTGGAGCTTCATCGTTGGTGGAAAAGAAGTCAATACTGCACAATTTGCTTCTCAACGACGACCCAAGCTCTTCCGTGAATTCTTTTAGAACATCATAACACGGTTGGTCGTCAGCCAAAGGTGCAATCTTGTACAAGCGATCCCAGGCCAAACGTCTCAAGATCATATTGAACAACAGATGTATTTTCCATGAGACGGCTACCAGCGCTAAGGAAGATTTTCAGTGGATGGTTTTGATGTGGAAACACCCAACGAGGTTTATAAGGCGTATCGTTTGTTTCTTCCACATGATCGTGTGCTGGGACGAACGTACAAATACACGTTAACCATCGTAGTTGTTGCACGTAGATACAAGGAATCTGAGCTGCTGACGTCAAAGGATTCAGAAAGTGTCGCAGATGCACAACATACTTGCATACTGTTATATATATATATATTACTTTGCACTGTTTGCTAGTTATTTTTTAAATTTGTTTTTATTTCATTATATGCTATTATATTGTAACATTGTATGTTGGACTTAACCTTGTCCAAAATCAAGTTCATTTTTTACTTGACATGAAGTACTGACTTTTTTATTTTATTCTGTAAACAACTAATACATATCTAAAATATTCTCATTATGTATTGGTTTACTATCATGATCATTATTAATCGAAGTAACTATGTTTATTTGGGTCTGGGTTTAAGTTATTGGAATTCCATTCAAATTTACCTGGTGTACCTGACATTGTCCAGGTTTTATATTAAAATTTTAGTAACGAGACTTTATAATAATAACCAAGACTTCATTTTGAAATATGGAGAACTTTCTAGAAGATTGCTTCCATTAGGCAATTTTTGTTATAGGGAATGATAACTGTGACCTTAAGTCAAGTAGATGACTATACAATCCTGTCACTGGAAAGATTATTCATTCGTGCTTAAGATCTAGCAGAATCAGTTGGTATTATTGTTGTTTCTAGAAAGTTCATTTGGTCTAGAATATATTTCTTAAAGTGTTCAATTTAGTTGAATTTCTCTGGAACTACTGAATGCTCATTAAAATATAATAATATTGGACAGTGACATTCATTGGGATTTATAGTGAATTCAAACCTCGAATTATATTACTATGTTTCAACAAACGATTGTTGGTACAACAACACAATATGGGCCGCAACGGGCATATCAGTACCTTCAGCATTCGGCTTAATTTGGATTTCTACTAAAGTTTGTTTAGAAATTTAAATTATTCGGACTTGTGTCTGTAATTCTAGTATTATTTGGGGATTTAATTCGCAATACTGTAAGATTATTTTTTATTCATTTTCACTTTTTATTCTAGGAAAATAAATTATTTGTTGAATCTTACAAAGTTTGTTTCTTTTCACTCTTTTCTGTTATTTATATAAAGAGCACAGACTTGTAACAATACGTGGACCGCTAATATGGCCAGGGTTGTTGCAAATCGATACAGGTAAAGAATTTCTTGAAGCTGTTGCTGTTTTGTTAACAGACAATATGTTCCGGTTCAAGCCGGACATACTAATGTACATCGTGATCAAGCTTTTTTGAAACAATTTAACCGAGCACTTGCAGAACGGTTAATCGGACATCAGCACGCTTAAGAATTGTTAATGAGGTCTCGGAGTGCTATATCTCTACATCGATCTCACGTGTGGGTCACACGCCTACGTTCAGCCATAGCAGCACTGAATAATGAACCACTCACAATTCAGCTTAGACCCGCTGAGGCGATTCATCAGAAGGTTGTCACGGTTATATACAAAGCGATTTCACAACCAACGCCGTTAGACCCATTCCGCATCAATTTCCTTCCATATCTGTTTGCACCAGGGGAGTTAGAAGTTGGGTAATATCATGTTACGGACCATGTATAGTCAATTGATGCATTTACGATTTCAGATCGGATTAATTTTCCAAGACAGCCAACAAGTTACCATCTAGTACTGGTTGATGAACAATGAGCAAAGCTGAGTTAACTTCGTCTACCAAGTCATTCTCGCGGTTACAGAACTATCACATAAATATATTGTAATGCATTAATACGCCAGTTCATAAGTGTGCATCAGTCGTAAACTGACTGACAATCTCGTGGTGCCCGTACGCGTATGTGGTGATTACGTCCGAGAATATCAGCAGCAGGGAGGGCGAATCCTACAACCTTTTTCAATTAGAGATTTCGCTGAAAAATAACGTTTCCTACGGAGATGAAAATACAAACGTCAATAACGTCAAACCGAAGCCTCTAACCGACCCGAAACGTTTCTATTTGGGTTAGCTATGTTTGTTACTTTATTTTTTTACTTCTGTGGTTTTTTTTATGGGTGTTTGTTTATATACCCGCTCACTCACTCTTTGTCGTCGCCCTCCCTGCTGCTGTGTTTCTCAGTCAAACATTTTATCGAGACCTACACGATATCGCGAACGAGGATCATGTAAATTTATCGTGATAAATCTGTGTGGGTAGCTTGCGCTTTCGAGAAGAAATTTTTGAGTTAAATCATATCCATATCCCCTGAAAACCAAGTCTGATGAATGTTTCGCAGAGTATGCATCGACTCCATTGAACACAACTGAAATATTGCAGTTCTCTGATCACCTTAGGTGTTTGTGTATATCGCTGAGTAACATATATAACATCGGTATTTTTGTGTCTACCTTGCTAAAAAATCCGAGCTGGATTTGGTTATTTGTCCAGCATTACATCATCATATGCTACGAGATTATTAATACGTCCGTCGAGGTCATCCACAGATGGGACTTCATCAATATCGGTGATAAAATCAACAATATCATTATCATCTTCATTTTTATCCAACGACTTCGCCTCTTCATTAAAATCTTTAAGCACATTGTAGCATCGCTGATCATCTACGGATGGCGCCACCAAATACAACTTATCCCACATTAGCCAGCTCATTATTAGATTAAGCAATAACTGAGTCTTACCAGACTCAGATGGACCTATTATAATTGCTCTGATAGAATTTGGTAACGCTGCATGATGCTTGATTGGCTCTTGTTTTCGTGTCGCTGAGAAGTCAATAACAACCATGTTGTACAAATATAATGAATAATATGAATTTATATTGTGTTTGATGCACAGCATTCATCCTCACAAGTTGATGAACAACAATAACAAGAAAAAATAAAAAGCGTGCACTTACAGGCAAGTGTCTAAAATGTGGTACAAAAAATACAGATTTATTTCGTCTCATACGAAGACAGGTGGTGATATCACTGCTTCACTCGGAAAATTACCAGGGAATCGATGGGCTAAATACCCAGGAGAAAAACATCTTCATAGATATAATTATTGTGGTCATAGAACCCGAATTGATATCCGATTTGACGAATGATACCAACCAAGACCTAGATAGTATCCAATTAATGCGATTGATCAAGCTTGCCGCGCTCATGATGTCGCGTATAAAAATAGATTTAAAACAACGACATATTGCAGACGTGAAGTTGATTCCCTCGTTAAATTCCATAAAAAATAAATCTCTCAGAGAAAACCTCGCTAGCTTCCTAGTAAAATCTGTGATGAAAGGTAAACTAGTACTAGGGGCCAGTAATTATTCATAGATAACTATTATAATAGAATCAACTTCCTATAGCCCAAGACGATATTGGAGAGGTAGAGCAGCGATTAGTATACTTGCTGATGCAGCAGATGTCGCATATTCTGTTGCTGAGAATTGGTTAGCACGACAGGCAATATGGCAGATTTATCTACCACCACCTAAAATATTCAGTATCCACATTTTGATGTCAGTACTCCCAATGAGGTTTATCAAGCAGATATTTTGTTTTTACCATATGATACTATTAAAACACGTAGGCGTCAATCGCGCTCATACAAATAGGCGTTAACTGTCGCTGACGTTGCAAGTAGATATAAAGTAGCAGAGCCACTAGCAACAAAAACAGCAACTGAAGTTGCATCTGTGTCTGAACGAATTTATCAACGTGGCGGCCTGCGATGGCCACGGCTGCTACAGGTTGATCCTGGAAAGGAATTTCTTGGTGCAGTATCATCTCTGATGCAAAATACGTAGTGTCAAAATCAGACGAGGACATACCGCAATTCATCGCGATCAGGCAATCGTTGAGAGATTTCATCGAACACTTGCTGAGCGATTGCTTGGATATCAATATGCAAAGGAAATATCCACTGACCTTAAGTCCGGGGACAAAAGGTCTCGTTAGTGGGTTCCAAGACTACCAAGTGCGATAGCTGCGTTAAATAATGCAATTACTCGTGCAACTTCTATGAAACCCATCAGCGCGATCACAAAAAATATACCAGTACAACGACGCGACTCTTCCTCAATGCAACCAGTGCTAGGTAGTGTAACTGTAATATATTTATATGAACCTGGGGAGCTTGAAGGGGGTAAAAAAAGAGCAACTGATCCATTTGGAGTGTGACCACACATAAAATTTCCTGCATGGTAAGATCCACGGGTAGACCGTCAATCTGCAGACTAGGTTCAACTGCTCCTCAGCGTGGGTTTGCACGAGAACAATTACAAGTAATTCCTGAAGATACACAATTACCGCCGCCTTCCCTTTTGTAAAAGCAGAACACCAGCACCCCTATGTCGATCACACTCATGACATTTGAATATCACATTTTCGGGTGTGTGACCGAGATTACCATTAATTTTATCCATGGTGAATAGTCTTGGATTATTATTCGAATACTGCTACAACATTACTGTATTGCCGCTCGCACAATGATTATTCTGTCGTTGTTCAGTGTCATGATAAATTCAATATCAAGATCAAAGTCACATTTGCATTTGTTGTCAGATAGCTTATAACCAGCTAATTTTTTCTTGACAACTTCGTTGTTAACTGCATCATCGCAATTGATATCAGTGATTTCCTCTGTCATTACGGGATCCATGATAGCCCTCCGTATCTGAGATATTTTTCTGACTATCGACACTGCTCGATAAACTAAATTTGACCATTCGATCCGATCATCGACAAGCCAGATATTTGTATCAGAAATACCTAATCCCTGTGACGAGTGAATTGTTATAGCGTATCCTAGCGTCTACGGAGATTTGTCCATTGTTAATGCGCTCTCAACGTCATTAACATCAACAACAACAGTATCAATTAAAACGAGTTTTTGTTTCTCATTCGTTCCTGGAATATCAACCGTAAAATGTTGTTTTCGTGTATCTGCTAGGCGATAACAAAGCAGTACTGGTAACTCTGAAAACTTTTCTTTATGTAACAGAAATAATTTCTCTTGAAGCTTATCACGAACTATCTTTCGACTTGCAACTATCAAATCATCAGGTTTCCACAAATTCCAAAAATCATTCATCGTAGTCTCTGAAATTACTTCACTCATTATCTCACATTGAATCTTATCTGGCTGCAGTCTCATTAACCTTTTAAATTCTTTCAGTGGTTCATCAATAGCTCTATGATCATCAGTTATCTCCACATAATAATTTACGAACTTTTTCAGCCATTCGTGTGGAGATGATCCAACAAAAGGTGGAGGTTGACCATGATCACCACACGTGATAATCGCTGTATTTTTTGTCAGTAACCAATCAAGAAATACTTTTAATGCCTCCAACGATACTGAACAAATTTCATCCCAAATAATAATCTTAGGAATATGTTTCTCACCCATTCGTCGTGAAGTCCATTCATCTCCCTTCCAATGAAAGAAACTATGATACGTACACGAATTAACTCCTCATTCGTTCATTTCTCTGGCGAGTCCATGTGTTGGTGTCAAAACAACTATATCAAAATTCTGAAATAATTCAATCGCACGTGTTGTTTTATCAGAACCTTCCGATCCATTGAAATAAACAGTCTTATATCTGGCCACAGGATCATATACTGATGGAGCCGATGATAATTGCGATGAACGATTATTTATACAATAATTATCCTCAGAAATATAATCGGCAGATTCAGAATAATTAAGAATCTCTTCTCGTTTTATTCTCCACTCACCCCAAGACGCGTCATTACCAATTTTTCACTGTCTCAGTGTATCTGTGTATTTTTGGGGATATAAAATGAATCTGTTGCGACTCAAACGGCGGTATCAGAAAATCTATCTATCATCGATAATAAATTTATCGAAACATACACAAGCATCGAAAATCTTAAATGAGTGAACTCTGATGATTTACCTTCAGTGTAGCTCAAGATTGTACCTAATTTAGCTCCATCAGATAAATAAGCATTTTCTCGGCTTATTAAAATGTTTCTTTCGGTTGAATCGGCAATTATAAAATCGAGTTCACATCATTGATGATTAGTCTACAACAATATCGTTTGTGATCATATGATGTTTCTTGCGTAAATTTACCAATTATTTTTCTGCCGAGATCTTTTGCGTGTTTATTTTCAAAATCAGTTATATCAGGTTTTTCATCATCAGGACATTTCGTCTGCTGTGGTAACCAAACTTGTTTCTGCGGAGGATATGATATAATTGCTTCCCTGAATGTTGATGACATCAAAATTCCCGTATCAAGCATATATCTAACTAAAACTATTGGAGCCCAACATTTTCTGAAAAATGCCTCCCAAACCAAACATAAACAACCGGATGGAGATTCCGTGCTAACTCGAATGATCCGGTCAGGTCAAAATCTAATAAGGGTCCATTTATCGCAACTCTGGTCATCTCGTGTGCTGGATGTCCAAATCTTTTGAAATACTCAGAACACTCTCTATATTCAAGAAAACTTCCAGGATAACATGCAACCATATCAACCGATATAACATCTTTATAATCGTATTTAGTATTCCATGATCCGCCATGTCCGTATTCGATACAACTGCGGTGGATATCTTCAAGAAATTCCAATCGTGATTGTTTCCATCAATATTTCTTCTGAGCAGCGTGGGCAGCAACTGACGGAACGGAAAACCAATTACTGAGTAATCGTTCAACAGTGATTTCATCACCGCCATCGGTATTGCTCGTGTATTTCAACGCAAGATTTTTCATTTTGTCGTGGAGAGATTCTGAACGCTAAATATCTCCATTAGGCCGTACAAATTGACCATAGTTCACAGATTCTGAAATCTGAAACAACCACACGGACACAGGGTCAGTCTTACTGATATTTCTGATAAAGTCAAACATATAACCATTATAGAACTTAACAGTTCGATTTTGTGGAAATATTGTTATGTCCGACGTCCACGCGTGTGAGTTATGATCAATAATCTTTATCGAAACTCCATTTTTTAAATATTTCGAATCGTATAAAATCTCTCCGGTTAATGTCTTCACTCTTATTTGAAATTTTATTTTTTTCTAGTTCAGCAACATCTTTAATAGACGCTCCGGTATCTTTGACTGTTTCTGCCCATTCATTTATTTTTTACATCATAGATCCGTTAAACCGTTTCCTCGTTTCGCATTTGTGAAGTGTCCTGTAACTCACTCAGCAACACAATTTAAGTAACATATTTTCATCGGTAGAAGTTTATCGACGTTAGGTTTATCATACAGTGGATATATCGCATAAACAACTGCCGTTACAGGATATGCTCGTTCATAATAAGGTCTATCAATTCCAGTCAGTATTCCTGGTTTTGAAATTTTATTTATCGTGACAATATTTCCAGTGTGGCCCACGCAAACAGGATCACGTTTGGCACGGATAATCCATGTGTCGTCGTCGGTTGCCACGATAAATTTTATTCTAAAAATATATTTTCGTGCAATGTTGAGATAATAATTGTCGCTGCTCGCTTATCATTCATTGTAGCATCGACAGCACCCTTGGTTTCGCGCACAATTCTGAATGTTGACCATACATGAGCTGCACCATCGTTTCGAAATTCTCTCTTGGCTTCACTGATACGATTGATCAGAGTCTTAGTTGTTAAATCAATCAAAGCTCGCCTTGGTAATTGAGGGGTTTTTCTGTCGAGATCGAATCTGGCTTTAGAGAGCTTAATCGCAATAATCTCGTAAATTCCTCCATATCATAATCAAGGCAAATATATATTTAAATAAAAGTTTCATTATATACATATATAAAACGATTGAAGCAAAGAATAAGTGTAAGTGGCTTATGATCGGTTCTTCAGTTCCTTGTAACAGGGCATGCGTAAATGAATTCTGTGACTGTCACATGCAAAGTGTTCGTAGAGGGAGTCTAGGACCAAAACCATTCTTGAAGTGTGGTGTGGGGGTTATAGGAGAAACGCAGTTATGTGTGCAATGCGGTGGTAAAAAATACAGAGAGCTGAAACGATATTATGATAAAAAGAAATGATACCGATGGCGTCGATAATGAATCTCGCATAAAAAGCGCTGAAGACTATCTCGCCAGATTTTCACCGCAACTACAAGATAATAATTAAGACTGTTACGTGACAAGGGCTCGTACTTAGTAACAAAGAAAAGAGTGAAAGCCAACAAGCTTTGTATATTTTAACAAAATAATTTATTTCCCTAGAAAACAATGTAAAAATTGGTAAATAGGACTTACGGTTTGTGAATATAATCCAAAATTTAATCCTAAGAATGAAAAACACAAGTCCTATCACTAAATAGTTCTATTAGAATCCAAGTTCGAATCTCGACGACACACAAATATGGAAGGCGATGACGTCAGATGTGGTCCAATGTACGAATATCAACAATTCCTCAATTGAATCACAGTTTTTGTTTCCGAATAATTCCAGAATAAATTTCCATGAATATCTTTCAGAATTTTTTATAAAAAAGTCAACTTGTTGAGTTTCCAGGAGAATAAATTATTAAATCCAAAAATCAGATGAAAAACAAACAATCTGGCAACAAATAAAAATAATACCTTGTTCCTTCAAGATGTTAAAACGACTCTCCCAGAGGAATATTAAGAATGCGTATTTAAACCACAAAAACATCATTTCAAGTCTCGCGAGATGGGTCATGTGGTCTCTTACTACAAGAAATCTATCACGTACGCCAGTGTAGCCCCATTTAAGAACCAATAACAAAAAAGCGTTGTTTACACATGGTGATCACGCAAGGAAAGTATGGCCCTGATACTGACCAATCATTTTAACTGCCTGTTTACGTTCTTGCCAGCCCAAGACGAACTAGGTCGATTTTAGTTTGATTTTTAATTAAGAAAAATACAATTTCATTGTAATATTTTTTCTGATTCAGATTTAGATTATAATATTTATTATGATTCAGATTAAGACTATAATATTTATTTTGATTCAGATTTATTCAGATTATAATGTTTATTTTTATTCCGATTCCGATTTTGATTCAGATTATAATATAATATTTATTCTGATTGTGATTCTGATTCAGATTATAATATTTATTTTATTCTGATTCAGATTCATATTATAATATTTATTTTTATTCCAAGTCAGATTCAGATTTATTTTTTTTATTCCAGCAAAAAGTAGCTACGAACGCGAAGATCTACGATCTCACCTACAAACTTACCGTCAAAACTTCATGTCGTAAATCAAGTAAGTGACCGGCCTGGTCAGTAAGTTTAAAATGTGTCCGTGATAATAACGGATTATGACATCGCAGATAAACCGGATTAACGGGTTCAGACAGAATTAAAAACCCAGGAGGTATTTCGGGGGTAAATGAATATAGGATATATCCCTGTTGTGCTTGTCTCGATTTTTCAGTATCTACTTGATAACTTCCATCAATAGCATCACACACCAAATAAACTGCGATCGTTGATGTCATCGCGACAACACCTGGCAATATATGCCGACTTCCACCGTATGGATCATTGTTATCTCTGAGAATAATCGCTGGAGGGATATTTTTCTCCACGCATTTATGAACTTTGGAAAGTATTCATCGACAATATCATTGACTGACTTTCTTAAATTATCAGAGTTATGTTGCGGTATTACAAATGTTAGTAATTGTTCTTCTGTTATTTTACATTGATCGAGAAATAATTGTTTAATATTTACGTTTAGTGGTGGGTAAACAGGTGGCCAATATTCACTTCCCACGAAATTTACATACCTGACGATGATTGTTTTGAAATATTCGAGGTCTGATGCAACTTGGTTTAAATATTGCATGGTTTCAATGATCTGTTGCTTTACATAATCATTGTAATATTGTGTTATACTGAAAAATAAGTTTCGCAGATTATCGCTTTCTCGCTTGTGTTCGGATTTAATGTTATTGGAAAAACACAAATAAATCTCATCGTTGAAGACCATACTTCCTTTATTTTTGTCAAATATAAATACATACGAAATACTAAATTTAGGAAGCCTTTCACCAGTAGACGTGATAAAAGTGTCTCTTATACTCGTCATTCCTCCATGCATCCATGGAAATTCTCTTCAATATTCTGCAAGTTTTAAAAATATTATTTTATCTGTGGTAAAATCAACTCGTTGAGGTTTTGGTAGTCCTTGATAAATAGGTACTACCTCTGGCGATCCTAATACGGTTCTGATCGATGATTGATATATATCTACAGCGTAGTCAGGTGTTGATATTTCTATCGCAGCTGATAATGTTGGCTCGTGAACAGTAATAGCAATTTTGGATTCTTTTCCTGTGATAGATTTAATCCTGTTCTGGAACTCATCATTCATCTGTTCGACTTGATAACTGCCCATAGGAATACATACAACTTGCCAATCGGGAGTTCCATCAGATTTATTTTTATAAGAAAACATTACTGAGTTATTTGCGGGCAACCCACCGAACGATTTCGATCTAATATTTGGCCAGCTGTAATATACTCTCAATTGTGCTAACGCTATTTCTTTGGCTGGAATTGCCGTTGGAAAGCTAACGTCGAATTCAGGATAAGTTGAGCCCGTTGATATCATCGTAGTTGTTGGTGTTGTTGTATTAGCGACAATTTATTGTAGCAATTCTTGTGACGTAGTCATTATTATTTACTTCCTGATTCAAATTAAGGTGACTTTGTCCTTATTTCCGACAATGGAGTTTGGTTTCCAGTTGCCAAACCGGAGCTGCCATGATAAACCTTAATCATTTCTGCGAATTCCTGATCTGATACTATTCCATCATTGAGCCCTGATGATATCAACGATGATAATTTGACGTGGGCGTATGTTTCCGCTGATAATAACATTTGATATTCATGTAATTTATCAGCGGCACACGTAGATATCTTCTTAGCAATTATATTATGAATACCAGCAACACCGGTTATAGCTGCAACACCAACTCCTATTACTGGTGCTATTGTGTATGCGGCTGATAATGATCCGATTATAGTTGCTGTTCCAGCGACTACGACAGATGCAGAATATACAATTATGTCAGCAACATCGACACGTCTACGGTATTTGTTTAGTTTTACTGTGTACCCATCAATGATATTTTTCACTTGGGTCTGTAACAAACACACTTGCTCGTATCTGTATTTGTTTGCAAAATTCAGATCTGACGTTTGTGAAATAATATACTCTGAAGTATTAAGCAAATCAATTGAGGTGTTTCTGCATCAAATTCCAGACACCTCCAGTAAGACGCTGCGGTTAAATTTTTATCAGATGGTTCCAGTATAAACGTTTCTTCGACCGCTTGATTTAACACAATAGACAGGGTTCCAGAACAATTATCGGTTGAATGACGCCATGGATACGTGGTAAATATCCTAAATTTTGCAGCTCTGAACACGGACAGCCTATACACACCAGTGACTTCCGTGGTATGTTTGATAGTGTTATTTTGCTTTGACCATGTTGATGATCCTGATGATACTATGCATACCAAGTTGATGATCTGCTTGTGAGGAATTTTAATCAGATTATTTTTTTAACGATATCAGGAATTCCACTGACAACATCTAGGTTTTTTTCCTAATATCATCGATATTCCTCTGAGCTATCTTGATTAGCTCTGAAAATGATTTAGGATCTCTGTTAACACCTAATTGTCGATTAACCTTTTCAGTGTCTAACATAGCTGTTTTAATATCGCCGAGTTTTGTGTTAATTTCAGATAGTTTCACGTCAACTAACAACGGATTTCCAAAAAGAAATCATCTGCGACATTTGCTAATTTTTTGAAAATTTCTACGAGTATTTAAAAACATATTTACGTGAACGTCCTATTCAGATTGCAGTGTAGTTAATTTGGTATCGATTGCAGGATATTTATCATATATATATTTCTTTGTTGCAGCATCTTCATCACCTGTTGTTTCTCTTAAAACAACGATTTTATTTCTATTCATGTTGAGTTAATCTGTCATTATATTACCGGTGGATCGTAAACGATCAGCAACACTTTTTATAAGTTCATCCCTGATTGTTGTGATTGATACAGTTGAGTCTCTGATTCTACCACCGTCAGTAAATACTCGAATACTATCAACGAGAACTCCATGAATTATGTCAATCCATTTAATATTACTCGTCTTTAAAACACAGTATTTATCCTGAAAAATAACAACTTCACATTTGTAGACCAGAATCAAGATTTTGATCACGTCCCATGAATGTCATCAAACGATGATATGTACGCGATACATGATTAGTTTCAAAATTTAATAATATATCTTCAGATGGTTCTTGATGTCCATTTATTCTCAGTGAAACTTCAGTAACACCAAGTTTGTCAAATATCATTGTACTTCTCGTTTATGAGTTTACTCGTGCAACTTCTTGGAAAGCAACAAATATATATCGCAGTGCAGAAACACCCTGCTGTGATGCTATCTGCCATGTGAAAAAACCATTAATGTTACTTTGAACACTATATGTGGTCATCGTCAACCTTAATAATGTTGATTTACCACCTGAGTCCATAAAAGAAAGCAACCATTGTTCTTCATGGACTGATGGAGTCATTGTTGGCATCCAGAATGAAAGTTTTGTCAGTATTACTTTACCTGCATCACCGATAGGGCATCAGATTGCATCATCGTCGGTAGCCTTTCGTACGAGTACAACTGTATGCTTGACTCCGAAAATAACCTTTCTGACATTTCTGCAAAATCCAAAAATATGTGATAGTGGAATTGCACATGAAAAGGTTCTTCTTCCATCTTTCAGCATTGATGGACGTGCTGCAAATCCTAAGTTGAATTCTGGATTGATGCTCTGTACCATCGGAAATTAAGATCTGGGTCATTCCAGCTGGTTGTGGATCAACCGAACTATCGCGTGTTAATTGTATCAAAAGATGGTGTCTGTTGTCAGGGCGGTCAGAAGTATCCTTCACAAACATTATTGACGGACTAGCTGATCTTGAATAATCATCGCTGTATCTTGTAAGGCCAAGTACCGTTGTGGCAAAGTCGACGTCTTTCTGAATCGATTCAATATTTTTTCCGTCGATGATATACGTAGCACTGTCGAACAACGACATGATGCCATTATTTACAAAACCAACCCTAACAACAGCTCCATACTGAGTATCATCTGTTTTTAAAATTTCACCTTCTACTTCAATAAATGCTTCAGCGGGTAAGAAATATCTGCTTTTATCTTGAACATGCAGCTCAATTCGACCACGCTGATTTGGTTGCCGTGCGTCATAAGAATAATATTGATAATCACGTATCGATTCATCTTTTAGAATTGGTGCGTCCATGTCGAGTACGGGATCAGATACACGCTTGAACATTTTTATTATATTTGTTATTGTCTAACACGGAGACCACTTCCTGCAGTCAGACTATTAGTTATATATTTTTTTTTTTCACATGGGTACTCCAGCCATCGATGGCAAAGCCATTGCTGATAGTTTTTGATTTACAGTTTGATTTATTATTTTACTAACATTTGCAGGCATGACTTTGGTACTGGGTAATTTTACTAGCTGAGGTTTTACTGGCTGAGGTTTTCGTCGTATTAATCGTGCTAGTCTGTCCTTGATTGCCGAGAATACTTTACCGACAACATCACCAACACCACCAATACCTTTATCACGAACAACGTCAATAGCTTTCATTCCCAGTTGCTTTGCAATCGGTATTGCTTTTGGGGCCATCCTTCTGAATAGACCCTGAAGAACATCACCGAGTCCATCTCCGTAGAACGCTTTATATGTAGGTAATCGCGAATATATCACCTTGATCATGATCGGTCCACGGTGAGCATTATGTATAATCATCTTATTTTCTTGTCACTGATCTAATTGTATACCCTTAGTCAATCACTGCGGTAATCATCGGCGATTTCATCGATGAGGGACCGATAAACATTAATATACATGATACCACCTGTAAATAATCTCTGAGAAATATCAGCTGCTTCATTAATGATTTCTGGGGAATTATTACCAGCTCGTTTCCCGCCAATTAGAATTTCTAATCGTTCAACATCGGTAAGGACGTTGCTGGGACATGGAGTAATAAGACCACTTCCTTGAGTGACCGAATCGCTCAGACCACTTCCAGTTGTTTCTTTCTTACTTGGTGAACTTGATTCACTCCTTCGTCTAATTTCTTCATATTCCAAATCTTCTTTTTCCTTTTGTTTCCTTGCTCGTTCAACCTCTTTAAGGTTAGAATTCATTCCTTCTTCTTTTTATTTCTTTTCTTGTCAATATACTCATCTACTGTCTGGCTAAAAATATTAAAATTATTAATATCCTCCGCAGTTCTAATTTGCTGAGCATCAGTAGCGACGCGATATATATCCTTACTCCAATCGGCAGATCTCATATTTTTTATATGTTCGGGTTTTACATAATTATCTCTATTATAATATCTAAACGCGGCAATATCAAGTAATTGGTCTCGATCCCTGATAGCAGCAATACCTTCAGGCGTAAATTTATCTATGATGTTAATTCTGACTCTTGGTGGAAGTCGTGGTCAAACTTCAGGTAGTGGCTGAGGAGGTTGAAGACTCCCATCAATATCAACAGGCAATGTTTCAAGAGCTTTTTGTGCTGCCTCAGTTGCTGTAACAATTTTCTTTGTTGGTTAGACAATTGGTTTAAATAACTGTTCTGTACCCTCTATAAATTCCACCTGAGCCTCCTGGCGAGCTTGTAATTGTTGCTTGACAGAAACACGGGCGGGGATATATTTATTAATTGCCTCTAGTCACTGTCGAGCTAGTTTAGCTGTGTGAGATTCCATTATTGATATAATAATGATTTAATTAAGCCACACCACACAGCAGCAGGGAGGGCGACGACAAAGAGTGAGTGAGCGAGTACATTAACAAACACGCCATAAAAACAAAAACACAGAAGTAAAAAAATAAAGTAAAAAAAATAGCTAACCCAAATAGAAAAGTTTCGGGTCGGAAACTTTATTTTTCAGCGAAATCTCTAATTGAAAAAGTTGTAGGATTCGCCCTCCCTGCTGATATATCTATTGGCATGAAGGAGTGACAAACTCAATTTGGTGCATCGATATACACCAATGTGAGGTTTCTGCGACCGTATCAGATTTGCGTGTTCGAATTAGCGTCGCTGACGTATATATTCCATATACCTGTCGTCTTTGAGATCATTTGCAGTAATTGCAGAGGAGCTCCTTTTTTCGTTTTTGATGTTATTTCCGCTCTGCGGTCTGACTACAATTGAGTACAAGCTAGGACGCAGTCTTACATACTCTTCCATTGTCTTTCCTGCACATTCGTCCATGAACTTATTATCAACCTTTTTGTTGATGTTACTTAACAGCAAATTATATTTTGGACACACTTGTATTAAATTCATTTACAAGTATGCCTGATATCATATCAGCATATACATCGTCAGGTGTGAAATGCATAAGAAGTGAATCGGGGTCTTTACATAGTATCTTGACACGATCTTGATAAAATGGTTTAATCTTGTTGTAATAAAGCTCGTACATAAACAGTTCGATCATTCTAGCACAGACGCGCCAACGTAGATAGGCTTCGTCAACTTCAGCTTTGATTTTTTGATGAGCCGTGAAATAACTTGCGTAACTGAAATGCTACGTCCGCGATGAACCTTCAAAGCTGGTATTGTTCACTCTCACGGACATGGTCAACGCGGATTCGTTGTCGAAGGTTATCCATAGTTTTGCTGAACAGAAACTTATTCACCAGTTTTAAGAAGTCTTTCTCAAACTGTTATATATTATTTGTTTGTTAGTTTGTTTTATGGGTTATTTT
>JAECUM010008865.1:0-57670 GCA_016617855.1 Megalonaias nervosa
TCTTGGCACCAGTGGTGAAACAGATGGGTACGAAATCTCAAATAATCGGGAGTATTGGGTTTTAAATCCACGAGTAAATAAGCTTGTGGGGTGTGAGTGGCATCATCGTACGCGTGAGTCAGCCAAAGCGTTCCTAGCTGTTTGGCTAAGACTTGTACTTGCAATTTATCTCTAGGGCTTTTAAACAACACCACGTAATGAGCATTGAGACTGATGGTACGATGGGCTTTACTTTGTTGAAACAAATTTTGGGCGATGTAAATGACACTGGCATTACGATGATGCCCTTTGCGCGTAAACCAGAGTTTAATTTCTTCTTCGTCTTCTCCTAACATGTCGTCAAAAATAACCAAATGAGTTTGACTAGGGTCAGACACGATCCCGTCGTCCTCGCCAGGAATGCCTTCCACAAAGACGATGGAATCGCCTTGACTTTCTCGCAGAAGGCTGTTCGCCGATTGCCACTCTTTGGAACACCACACGATTCGTTGAGGTGGACGATCGATCAAATGATGTTTATGTTCGATCAAACGTTTGACAAATTCGGTTTTGCCGGAACCGCTAGGTCCAGCAATGAGCATGTTAAAGGGATGGCGAAGATACAAGTCCTCCCAACTAGTCCGATCTACGTGTTCGTCAATTACTTTGACAGTGGAGAAAGAGGGAGTAGAGACAGTAGAGTTTGCCATAGTAGTGTAAGAAATGTCACTTTTGACATGAAGACAGACAAGACAAGAGTTTTTATACTTTTTTTCAGGACACCTTTATTGTCATCTTTAATTGTGAACAACACGAAAGACAAAAAATACATAAAAGCCAGATGGTTAAGTACATGAATAAAAGACACATAAAACGATCATAGTGGAATATAAACAAGTCTCTGTACAACATTTGTGGTGATCAAGAGGTGAAATCGTAGGGGTAGTGTGTAATGTCCTGAGAGTCTCTATACTCCTTGGCACAGTCACACAAGAGTCCTCCCGGAATGGCCTTTCGGGGATGTCGATAATGGTCCTGTCCTGAAGAGAGTGGCTTTCCTCGGTCACGACTTCTTCTTCTTCTTCTGGCACTGTCAATAACACTGGTTTAAAAGTTACGTTTTTCACTGAACGTTTTAATTTTTTAGGATTACAAATCTTTTGCATAGTGTACCACTTCTTTTGTCCAAGCCTCAAAGGTCCAACTTTTCCAGTCACGTACATCTTTCCAGTGAGGGTGTAAGTCACAAGCTACACACACGTCGTCGTACACATCTTCAGTGCCTAAAAGTTGACGAATCTTGTTTTCCCGTAAAGGTTGAGAAGCATATCAAGATGAAAGCGCAAAGCTTTGAGCAGAATGAGTCTCTCGCGTACATTTAAAGGGCCGCTTTCATGCTTTTTGTAGTGGAATGTACTGTTCGTAAAGAGTCCACAAGGAATCGGCTGGTGAACGAAATCCCAGAAAGCAAGTCACTAAGACACACACTACACGTCGACCCCAATTCAATGGACACAGTTCTCGTAATAGACGATCGTAATCCTCTACCGTTTGAATAGTGTCATTGATTTCCTTCCACGGAATCTGTTGTATCACGAATGATAAAGGTCGTGGCATGGTAGTCCGTTTTTATACCCTCTTTGGTGTAAGGTAATAAGTGTACTTTTTGAACAGCCTCGATTTTATTTTAGTACCGTACCAAAAAGGTTTAGTCACTAACTCACACACCACACGTCGCACAGAAGTTTCCTCTTGAACTAGAAAGAATTGTTCTTGTAAAGATTTGTTGTAATCCTCTAACTTGTCCGTTGGAATTCGGTGTATTAGGATCACCTTGTAAGCTGAATGAGTGGCATCCAAAAAATTATGAATTTCACGCGATTCATCAATGTCTGACCACTGGAACACTTTCAACAGAATCAGTCCTCTTATAGCATTTAGGTACCAGTGGTTCAAACATCGGTGACGTACCCGATGCAATGGTTCTTTGCGTTTCACTTGTATTTGACGAACTCGCGGTAAATGCGTTCTCTCAATTCCACAGGCAAACCACGAATGTTCTCTTGTAAAGTATCCATGACCATGTCAGTCAAACACTTCTCCTAGAGCGAAAGTAACGGACACAGTGAGTAATTTCTGACCACTGCCATTCCAGGAATCGGTCAAGAATGTCACTAAAATCTTCAAATGTAAATGATCTAAAGCGGAATATTAGGAAGAACGCACCCTTGATCCAGATAAATCTGACTTGCTTGTTGACTTTTGTCAATTTCCTCTTGTGCATTTCTCGACACAAAAGTTCTACAGTCACAAATTGAGATTTGGCTCTGGCAAGTCCCAGCCAATTGTCCTTGTAGATCTTCTCTTGTAATTCGTTTGGTAATGTTTGAGGATTATTTTTCCAGTGGGGTTTAAATACTTGTCTAGGGGTTGTCCAACGTTTGACTCCTAGCCACTTAGCTGGTTTCTTACACGACATGGTATGCCCACATCAATAACGATGTCCCACTAAAAGTAGGTAGTGACAATCTGGAGACCATCGAGCATGTTCCAGGTAAGCGCAATCTTTCTTCTCCCACTCGTGAAGTGACACACCACAACTGAAGCACTTGACTTTATCCCCTTCGCCCATGTAGATAAATCCGGCTCTAGCTAATTCTTCGGGGGTAGGTCCTCCCAGATATTTTGGCCATTTTCCTCGGAAGGTTTGGATCCGACTTTCAAAATCGCAATATTCAGGCAAGCGCACAGGGAACGAATATTCGTCTTTCACAGGTTCATTTCGATGAGGGTATGGTGAAATATGTAGGAGTGTGCTCAGATTTGCATGACATCCGTAGGGTGGTAGCCGAATGGTTTCATAAGGATGACATCCACCACGAAAACAATAAAATGAAAAGGTGTACGATAACGAGTGGCATCACTTTCGCATCCGTAAGGTTTGACACGCACAGCATCATTTTCCATGGTAGGTATGGTAGTAGTTATAGCAAAGTTCCCATGATGATGTGGTACTGAATCGCTAAGGTCATAGCGTACGGCATCCCTGCTATCGCAAGGCATAGCATCGCACTCGAGTTTGCTCTTGCTTGATACTTGATGTCTGAAAGAATTCATCTTTCTCGCTTGGCAATGGTAGTGGCAATAAACTATCGGTCTTGGACGTTGTCCCTTTTTATATGCTGACCAATATCGGCGTTACCGTACGGTAAAGTGAAGTGATTGGGAAGCCGTACTCGCTTCTGGTACACGATTTGATAGACTTTTTCCAAGGGCCGGCTGACGATTTGGTGTATGGGTAAACGTACAATCTTGTGCGGTTCGTGGGTGGTCACTTTAAAATTTCCATCCTGTCCAGACTGCAAGGCTTCTTTCAAGACGCCAAAGTTCACCAGTCGACTGGTGCGATAATTGAGAGTCAATCCTTTCACTTTACACTCCGTGTGTACTTCTCCTTGTGGGTCTCGTATTCGTAGCAGTAATTTTTGGGACCGCCACTCGCAAAACTTAGAATCTTGTCGTCGGGATGCTCGTCCGTCCAGGCTTCTAAACGGTCTCCTTCGATGACAGGGTGAGGTTGACCCAGGCGATCGATGTAAATGCAACTGTCCGTGTCAAAATACAGCACACGATCTCCTAACAGTTCTAAAGCTTCGTACAGTTTTATACGAGCATTGGCTGTCACGTTAGCCGCAATGATGACATTTCCAAATTCGTCGGCTTTTACAAAGTCCAGTTCTTCTTCGTAATTGACTAAGATCAAGTCCTCACGAACGACGTCCACGTGTTTCATGTATTTGGTTTTGTCGTGAATCATCTGGAAGTAGCAGGAAGGTTCTGTCAAATACTCCGTCTTGGGTAAACACGGTCGTTGTGCCATTTTGCCCCACAAGCAATTTAACATCACTCTGGCAAACGATCGCCTTCCTTCGTTTTTCTCGATGTGGTCTAAAGTGATGCCTTCCTGTTCCCAGCATTTCTCTTTGAGTTTGTTTTGGTCTTCGGGAGTGTGGCGCCAGGAAGGATAGCCACTGGCTTCTTGTTTCAGTTTCATAAAGCATTCACACAGTCTGCGAAAATGCCTTTTGAGTCTCGTCGCCCTTGTGATATTTTTCTGTTTTGGGAAAGTGGTAAATTGCGTACACTTCTAACAGTTGGTATCCCAAGTCCAGAGCTTTGAACAATTCCACGCTGACCCACGTTCCCGTCAAGGCGCTTTCTTTCTGAGTGTGCTGACAAGGTTGGTCTTGGTTGCACGTTTCGGCACAAGTACGGCACAAGGGAAACATCAGTTTTCCTCATCAATGGTGAGGTAAAACGGGATGGTACAAGTATGTGGGAAGCAAAACTTTACATTTGATCAATCCTTCGTATTGGCGAATGTTGTCCAGGTCAGTGTGTTCCGTCAGCAATTGCGGATGCCCTGCGGGAAAGTGACAGTATTTGCACACGTACGGATACAGCGAACACACGTCCAAGTATTTGATTTCTTCTCCTTTCTCTTCGTCTGCTTGGTACAACAAACAGGTGGCATTCGTCCGTCCTCCGTACAAACTGTCCGTTGGGTTCAGTGGGTCCACCAGCTTGTAACTTTCCACGATGCGCTTAAACTCGGGATCGGTTTTCAAACGGTGATCGTACTCGTGTTCCCACATTTCTACCACTTGGTATCCTTGCTCTTCTAACTTCAATCGCCGCTGACAAGTGGCCTAGTACAAGTCTTCCATGGTCCGTTGTAAAAACTGATTTTTAGTGTCACGTTGAGGGTAGCAGATAGGACATCTGTGAAATAAGCACCGTTAAACTCGTACACGGTCTGGGGGTTTTCTAAGTCCCAACCATCCACTGAATACATTCCGATGGCTTTTTCGCCTTCTCCGTTGCGAGCGTGTTGGATCCATTTGTCTTCCTTGTCGCACAAGTAATGTAACCAGCGTAGGGCTTTGACCGAGTATTGACGTTTGACAAAGACCGTCGTTTGAGGACTGATGACAGCTAGGGTGTTTTCGGGCATGAATCGTTGGCGGTACACTAAGGAACACGTTTTGGCAATGGTGCAGGCTTCTTTCAAAGGATCGATTCCTCCGTATTCCATGAACAGTTCTCGAAATTTTCCACAGCAACGCCATGAAATGTCCACGTCGGAACGACAATATTTTAACATTTCTTCCTGAAAGTCGAAAGGGTCCGAAGCGTGAGTCTGGTACCATGCGTAGAAAGCTTCTCGTTGTTCGGTAGGCATGTTGTCGGGGTCGTAATCGTGAGCCTCGGGAAAATGGGGTAGAACGGTGTGTTGATTGGCTTCGGTATTGAAAAAGTGCGGAAAATAGCCTTTGACCATCTCTGTCATTCCAAACGTTTTAGGCATGCGACTCAAAGGCATGGCCAAGTAACTCATCGAAGCTTTAAACTGTACTTGTCCCACTTGCATGGAAATGATTTTGGCTCCGTTCAAAGTCACTTTCGGATGTTCGGTACTTTGTTCCGTATAGTATCTCAAAAGAAACTGTTCATCGTATCCCGAGAAATTGTCAGCCATAGCCACCATCGTGGCATAGCGATGACAATCTCCGCAACGTTCGATGTCTTCTTGGCTGCACATCTCGTCGATAGGGTCTAAGATCCATTGGGCAAAATCGGTCAGAGTATTCGGTCCACGAAAGATTTTTTCACGTCCTCCAGGAATCTTGCTACAGTGAGGGCAAGGAATAAAGATAGGCTCTTGGATGCAGAAATTAGGAATGTGAATGCCAGTCTTTTGCATGCATTCGAAATCGAAAAAGATGAAATGGCCTTTCTTCTGGTCATTATCTTCTTCTTCATGCTGGGATTTGTATTTTTGAATGTAGCATTGGTGTTCCAAGTCCACGATTTGGCGACAAATGTGACATCGCTTCTTTCCTGAACAGACGTGTGCCTTGGCATTATTGGTACGTATGCCTTGTCCACAAGTAGGGCACAATCTCAATAGCTGACAAGCACTTTTCTGTTGTGAACCTTGCGTCTTTAGATGTTGTTAGTAACAATGCTTGTGTTGCTCTCGATTGTTATAGCCATAGTCACATTTCTCACAGTAATAACTGTATGACAGGAATGCAGTGATACTGGTAATGGCATCGAAATGTTCATCGTGATGATAGACGTGAACGTATTTTCGGTCTTTGAAATTTTTGCCTCGAAACAACAAAGGTCCGCGCACTTCTTGAGGGTGCACTTTCAAGGTGTAGCGTGGAGCCAAGACGTCTTGCAACTTTTGCATTTCAGGAATGCCACGGGGTGTGTCTTTGGAAAGGCCAGCTTGCTGTAACATTAGTTCTGCTTCTCTTCGTTGTTTGGCTTGGCTAGATTTTTGAATAGTTTGCCAGGTTCTTTTCCATTCTGCCGTGTTGTTCTTGTCGGCATACGTTCGTCCCACCACGATGGCACGGGCTAAACACATCTTGTCTTGAGGGTTGTTAATTCGGACGAGGCTCTTTTTGGTGATACGAAGGTTGTCCACCAATAACACTTTTTTGCCATGTCCTGTCCCTTGGGGAAGAGAAACGTGGTCATGAACAGTGTCGCTTTTCCGTCGGTGATGTGAAACTTGTCGTTGGATTGCTGTCCATGATTTTGGAAGGTATCAATTCTGCCGGGCTGCTAAACTCGATCCAAACGGGGGACTTCAAACTTTCGTGATGAATGGAAAGTCTCAAGTGATCGTCTTCTTTGGCTTCACATTGCCGTTTCAGTGTGGTTAACAAAGAATCCCACACATCAGTGATGAACCCTTCTGATTTCTCCAACGGTACGTAGGACTTGAAATCTTTAAACTTCACCGCGTACGTGTAGGCCGTAGTTCTAAATTTTCTACAGAAGCGTTTGTCCGTCCCTCGAATGTGGTAGTGCTTTTCAGGTTTACTGGTGGTGATGGACTTTGACTGGGTGTAGACTCTCTGGGCCTAGATTCTCATCTTCAAAATCGCTGGCATGCATTTGAGCCAAGACTTCAGCTACTGTGCGAGGCGATAAATCACGTTTCTGCCTCTTACTTTCTTCTCCTTTCTTTACGAAATGATGCGATCGTTTCATCTTGACTGCAAAAACTCAAATGACTACATTTGAAACGCCATGGACCCCTATATATCCATGTTAGGCTTAGTGCATATATAAAGGGCTGGTGCCTTCCCTCTCAGTATTCATTTCACTCTCAAGCCGACCAGCACGATGGAAGAACCCACACAAATCGAACTCCTGATTAGAGCTTTGCGAGGTGTCATACGAAAGTTTTCTTCAGACAAGCCGACGGACTACTCTCCCTCCTTTCTAGATAAAAGTCAAGATGCTTACCATATCTGTCAGAAGAAAGGGCATTGGGCTACAGAATGTCCAGATCGTCAAAATAAGCAAGATCAGTGTCAAAAGAGACAAAAGTCAGGATACCTGTTATCATTGTCAAGAGAAAGGACATTGGTCTTCAGACTGCCCTAAGAAACAACAGGAGCAGGAGGAGGAGGAAGAAGAGGTGCCCTCGGCAAAGGAAGAACCCCGACACGTTCAGAAAGAGAAGATAGAAAAGAAAAGAAGATGAGAAAAAAGTGAGGGAGAAGAGGTGGAAACAACTGTGAAAGTGAAGAAAATCAGAAAACAGAGAGAGTGAAAGAAGAAATAAAGATACAGAAGAAGTCTATGAACTTTTTAAAAAAGTGTTGTATTGTGTTGTGTTGTGTTGTGACATTGAATTGTAAATATTTGTACCAGAATAGACCAGACTGAAAAACGAAAGTGTCTCCTGGTTTTGATTGTTTAGAATAAGGGCCTACACTCATGCACTCACAACACGTATATCATAGGGTTAAATAAGGGATTTTGAGTTTTAATTGATTTTGGCAAAATGAATATTATCTCTTTTCGAAAGAAGTGAGTGGCCCTGAAAAGGACCGTTGGGTGTTTGTTTTTTTCTTAGAACAAACTTAGGAACGAGAAGCAATCAACTTTAACTGCCTTAAGCCTTTGCCACGGCCAAGGCCTACTTCTGGACTTGCTCCTGTCAATGATTTGGTAGAAATCACTAGGGGTGGTATCTCCGGTGTAGTAACAGGGTTAGGACTGTTTGGCTCGGGAAGGTCTTTTTCTCTTGGGTCGTAATAAAGAAGTCTGATACATTTGTTTCAGACTTCTTAACTCTGCCAAAATGTCCAAGAGTACCGTTACCGTTTGACTTTCACTGTTCTCCTTCTCTCCTAGACTTTGTTTCTTCTCTGCTGCTTCTTCCTGTCGTTTCCTTCTTGTCTCTTCTTCTCGCTGTTGCTGTTCAAGGAGAAATGCTTGTTTTGCTTCTTTCTGCTGTTGTAAAAATTTCTCCAATTCTTTTTTCTGTCTCTGTTTAAAATCGTCGACGTGTGGTAAAGAAGGAGAAGGTGACGAAGGTGCTGGTACCGGAACAAATTCTTGTGAAGAAGAGAGAAAATCTGCTTAATCCCAATTGAACTCAACCTCTTCTGGTAGTAGTCCTGTGTTGACTTTGGTAGCCACTGCTATGCCATCGTTTCTCGTCTCCAAAGCCGGTTCACCCCAATTCATTGTCTTCTTAGTTTCCGTCATGTTTCACAAAACAATGTCGCATCGATTCACTGCACACAGACGCTAGTGCACCTATAGAGGGAATGTGACGTCACAGGTAACTCTCTTCGGATTGGAAGACAGACTCGGCGATGTGACTGAATTTTGTAACGCGTGTTGGGATTGGTGAACAATTTCAATCCGTTTCGATCCGGTCTTCCACTACAAATAAACTCGGTTCACTTCATTCCCTTCACATGTTCTCGTCACAAAGATGTGGACCAACGTTGCATCGTCTACTTTCGTATCGTCGTTGTTTTTCCGTACGGACTTACCCATGTATGTCAGATCATCATGGAGAATCGTTGGGATCACCGAGACAAGCGTTTGGAAAAGAAGGACCTATGTGGAAAGGCAAGGCTGTCTGAAGCGAGTTCTGATTTATGGACCAGAGGTTAGACAAAGTTTGGGGAAGAGAAGAAGCCCTATGCAATGCCCTCTTTGTTAACGGAATGGTGTTAACATAACAAACAACGGCCCTTTTCAGGGCCACTCCACTGCCTCGAAAAGATTTATTCTTTCTTGCCTAAAAATTTTTTATTCGATTGTATAACTTATGTTTAACTCACAAAAACATTATTCTCTTAACCTAAAAATTTTTTAGTCGGTTGTATAACTTGGGTGGAATAGATTGATGTTCATCAATCTATGGAAACGAAAGTAAAGGCATAAAACATACTATACTATCCACTGACACGAATGCGAATGCATCACACTTTGTATAGAAATGAAACAGGTGGCATGACGTCACGGTACTTGCTACATTATTGCAAGTGTCCAGTACCGTGACGTCATATTGACCCAAAATTCCCATTGTCCGTAAACGTAGATTGAAGAAATTAGAACTGGCAGGCGGAACATTCACCCCATTTGCACACAAGTTCGCGTTTTGATGTTACCAAAAATATTAGTTAAGTACCTTTTTTCAGGAAAAGAAGTCAATAAATACTTTCCTCATTTTGAGAAAAATGCAGAAACTTTGAAGTGGCGAACAGAACATTGGACTCTGTTATTACAACGTGTTCTTACTGGCAAATCTAGTCAAGTCTACACTTCACTGTCGATAAAAAGAGTGTTCATTATGATGTGATTTAAGAATATATCTTGAAGGGTAATTAACTGGTACCTGGGACATATTGACAAAGGTTAGGAATTGTAGGTTAGAAACTGGATAAGCCCATGTCAAATTTTCAAGAGAAAAAGAACAATTATTTGATAAGTGGTGTTCATTCAAGAAGGTTGATGTAGATTACGATAAGCTCAGACAGTTCATATTCTTGGAAGATTTTAAGAACTACATCCACAGAGATGCCATCAACTATCTTGGTGAGAAACGGTAGAAACTTTGGAAAATGCTGCTAGTATAGCTGATGATTATTCCTTGACTCACAAAGTTTCACTTGTGAATAAGACTTTCTCTCAGCAATTGTTTTAGTAAACATCCATCTCAACCTCATATGAGTACTTGCAAATATCAATCTGACAAAACTTTTAAAAATCAAGCATCTGATGCGACTGATCAGAAATCTTTATATCTTTCTATGTGCACTTGTTGTATAAAGAAAGGGGAAGTCAGTTCTGATTGACTCAGACTGAAAACTAAGCAACATAATAATTACAGAGCTATTCCAAATGCTCTTATTTCAGCGTTTGGTATTGAAAGCAATACAATGATTGAGTCAAGCAAACCCCAGTTTGGTTTTATATGACTTATTGGTGGTTCTGTCAAGCATATCCGTATTATTAAGGGACACAGGAGTCTCTCTGAAGCTTTTGTTGACAGGTTCTTTGCATTTGTCTGAGAAATCTTCAACTGAAGTGTTCCTATTCAGAGAGTAGATTGCGGCTTTGTCAATGTCCCTCTACATTGTGTCAGTTTGGCATCAGACTTAATCTCATGACCCCTGACTGTTTGAGCCGTGTTTCTTTTCCTATAGAGGGTATTCATTTATTAGCAGGCAGGAGTCTTGGTACCAATGGTGACTGACAAGCCGTTTTTGGATCAAAATGTTGATTCTATTGAGAGTGAAATTTCTGATTATGCAGTGACCAGAGCTATAGCAAAATGAACTCTTGAAATTGACGTTGATCGGGAAATTATTCCTTTAGCTGACATTTGTTTGCTCATTCTCTTGTTGAGGGTTACCTTTCCTCCTGGTATTGATCAGAATCAATGAGTATTAATCACAGTAATCCTCCTTTTACTAGTTTTACTGCTCGTTCTCTTTAATCTAATCAGGGTGACAAAAGACCATCGCTCAGTCTCGAACAGGAACAAGATTTTGAGATATAATGTTTAGCTAAGAGGGCTATAAGTGAAACTGAAGGCACATAAATCCCAGTTTGTTATTATTGTTTTAAAAATGGGGGTCCTTACAAAATAAATGGAGACAACCCGAGGTATCACGTTGAAAGGCAAGGAACTTTGGAAAGATTTCCTCAAATTTTGAAGAATTTGATTCGGTCATATTGCTTAGGTAAAGGATAGAATTGGGATGAAGGTCTTCATTTGCTTTTGTTTGCTGTTAGTGAATCAATTCAATAATCCTTAAGCTTTAGTCTTTTTGAATTGGATTTTGAACATACTGTCCGTGAACCACTGTAGTTATTAAAAGAGAACCTGTTTTGAAATCAACCCTGTAAGATTAATCATTTTAATTATGCTCTGATTCAAATATAAGTTGTCGAAGGCTTGTGAAGTAGCAAGAACTAATCTTCACTCTACTCATTCAAAAAATGGAATTAAGTTATGACAAAAATACAAAGTAAAGGAGCTTTCAGCGTGGTGATAAAATTCTGACTATCTTGCATATACCTCAAGAACCTCTTCGATCTGATGGTGCTGATCCAATTCAAAAGAAAATAAGTGACTTATATTATGTCATTAACACTCCTGAGAGGCGGAAACATGAGTATTTTTGTAGGGATAACCTAGTTCATTATTCAATCATCTTAGTTGTAACTGTCTGATACAGTGAAGATGTAAACGATATAATGCAGTCGCATTGTAGTGACTCTGATTTAACGAATATTTGGAATTCAGAAATATTAAACAATCTGGACTAGAAACGTTTACATCTACAAGCACAGGAAAGAGAAAACTAAAGAAGCTATTGAGTGAATATGAGCACTAATTTCGTGATCTATCAACACGAACAAAAATAAATCTATCATGGTATTGAAATTGTAGATTGCGCACCTGTGAAACAGCACCCTTGCAGGATGAATCCTCTCAAGCAGGAATATTTAATGTGTTATGTCTATGTAATTTAATTACTTGAGTGTTAGTTTAAAATTTAAAAAAAATTTGAATTTATTTCATTACATGTTATTGTAATAATAACTTTATTCACTGGATTTGACATTTTTCCAGAAATTTCAGTTTAGTTCTGTTTGACCTGATAAACAAGCAGTGGTAGAAAAATTGTAGCTAATTGGTGACCTAGATTCAGAGCCAGTTTCAAGTTTGGAGTAAACAACTTTTAAAATTTTTTTATTATTCAATCTTATAGTAAGATTCGTTCAGTAGAATCAAATCCGTACCTAGCGTACGTGGTAATCGGCATGTAATGTTTCTACGCCACTCGGAGGAAGTGATCACGTGACCCCATCCGGGGATCTGTTTTGCGTTCTAGTTACGCTTAAAACTCACGTTATCATAGCGATTTTACCAGTTGTGTTTTAACCTTTGGAGCTCAAAGGTGTTAATGTTGTGACCAGTTTGAGTTGAATTTTTATTTTAATTCAATTTAAAGTAATTTATTTTCCCTGGAAGTTACTAGTGCTCATCAGAATTCTTGGACAAAGACATTAATTGGAAATTATTCGGAATTCCAAACTGGAATATTATTCTTGGTGATTCAACAAGGAACTGTTGACACATCAGGACAAAGCGGGTCATTGAAGACGCCATCGCCTTCCATCTTGGAACTTCATCCGGATTCGAACTGTGATTCACTTAGGACTTTTTATTGATAGGATTTACATTTATTAATTCTAAAATTAATTTTGGATTAGTTTCATAAACCGTAAATCCTTTTTCTTATTTTTACCTTGTTTTCTAGGGAAATAAATTATTTTGTTAAATTTTACAAAGCTTGTTGGCTTCACTCTTTTCTTTGTTACTTTTGTACGAGCCTAGACACGTAACAAGTGGATTATGATTTTATAGGACAGAGTAAAAGTAATTAGATTTTACCATATATTCTTCTGCCAAAACCAGGTAATACGTATAGAAAAGTAAACAACGTCACCAAAACGAATTCGTTTCTAATGTCAAGAATTGACGGATGCATTGACAAAATTGGATATACAAAATATGTCACTAAGTCTGGCCTTTTAAAAGGATTCTGGCAAATTCCACTGGCGAAAGGAACAAAAGATATCTCGGCATTTGCAACTCCATATGGATTGTATGTGTTTAAAGTTATGCTATTTCGTATGAAAAGGTCTCCATCAACATTCCAGTGATAACATCTGCTCTAGATAATGGCGAGGCATACGTCGACGGCGCCATCATCTACAATAACACATTGAAAGATCTTTTTAAAACCATTCGTAAATTCTTTGGTCGACGCATTGATTCAAAGCTGACAATTAAGTTAGGTGAAAATGGGCTTTACCAAGCTGGTGTCACAATTGTACGACATAATCTGGGACAGGGCCAAGTTAAACCTGTAGAAGTGAAGGGTATGGTTACTTATGACTTTCCGGTGCCTGATGCGATATTTGGGTACACCTAGATATTTTCGGAAATTTTGTTCAACGTTTTCCATAATTGCCGAGTTTCTGACAAATTTGATGACTAAGAAATCTGAGTTTCATTTGCCGGACGAATGTCAGGAACTTTTTGACAAATTAAAGGCCATACATAAAAGTGAACCAGTTGTTTCAGCTCCAAATTTCAGTCAATTATTAAAAATGCCTGTTGATGCGAGTGATTTTGTAGTTGATGGAGTATTGATTTAGGACATAAAAAGGTTGTGGCTCATCCAATGTGCTATGTTCCTGAAAAAACCCCAAACAAAACAAGCAATCAAATAAACAAGCACCAGAGACATTATTCCACAATCGAGAAAGAATGATTTGCTTTGATATTGGCCTTACAGCAGCTTGACGTCTATATTACTCGGATCCTTCTGTGATTATTGTTCACAATGATCAACACCCCCTTATTTTCATTAAGGAAATGAAAAACAAGAATCAGCGATTATTAAGGTGTAGTTTGATGCTGCTTGAATACAACATTGACGTTAGACACTTCAAGGGAAATGATAATGTGATTGCAGAGGCATTTTCAAGTATATAGAATTACGACATTGCTTTATTGTGTGAAAAGTTTGTGTAATTAGGCTGAGTGTCATTCACAAGGCGTCTTCCTATGCACGTTTAGTTATTATTATTTCATATGTATTTGTTGACTGAGTTCATCTTCATTGGTGGTGTTTCATCATGCATTTGCTATTCTGATGGGCTCTGTTTCATCAACGTCGTTTTGCCCTCCCCCCTTGTACTACAACCGTCTTTTGTTTTAAACACAACGTCATCACGTAAAATTCGTCAGCAGACTTGTTTATGCTACAATGGACTCTCATTATGTGGAATAAATAACAACTCCTTGGCGCTCGATACTACACTGTGAACTAGACTTAACAGCCTGGGATCTTTACTTAAATGTAAACGTCAGGCGATGAGCCAAGTGTGTGCTTTAACACCCTTTGATTATTCCATCAAATCGTTCCCACGACACTCCTGCTGAGGCAGAATTGCTGTCGTCGCAAAGAACTCCATAATTCACCGTCTTAACTGCATACAACTTTCAATTTCCAAAAAACATAACTGGCAAAAACCTAACTCGCAATAGAACAAAGGTCAATCCATTTTTTACTGCCCATCCTCCTAGTCGAGAAAAGAAAACAAGCTAACTTAATCTCTCTTCTTGGAGTTGTTTCCTAACCTCTTAGAATATGAAAACTCGGAGATTCCAGTTTTCACTTTGTATGCCCTAGAAATCAGTACACATAAAAATTCCTAGATTCTATTCGATTTTCAGCATGAAACAGTCAGTTAACAATAAACATGGTCACATTTCTTCACAGACCTGATGATAATATTCAGCAGACTTCATTTTTGCCCCAGATCACCTCTATGCCATCTCATGGTATCAGTCAGTTACCCTCCAGCTATGATTGCTACTAAGAGAAACTGCCGTATGATAAATAAAACCCAATTAATGTATACATCCAAGCAAACCTAACATCTTCGTTTTTTTTTTAATTTCATGTGTTTGTTTTGTAATCTTGTTGTATATTTTTATGTTTTATCTAATTTTGTAAAGCGCTTAGAGCTTCTAAAAATTAGACGCTGTACTAAGTCCACATTATTATTATTATTATTATTATTATTATTATTATTATTATTATTATTATTATTATTATACTACTTCTTTTCTTTATGGGGAAGGTGCGTTATTATTAGATACTTCTTTTCTTTATATTGTGTGTTTAACGTCTCATTGAATGTAGATGTTACCTTAAAATAATGGTAATAATAAATAATAATAAAATGTATTTATAAAGCAAACTTTTGTCCGTGATTGTAGGTTATAAATAGCTTGTTTTAGGGCTAAGAATTTTCTAGAAAGAAACTTGTTTTCAATTTGATGGAGCTTTCCATCGGAAAATTACTCGCATCTAATATAAGGGAAAAATTTATATATAGGGACTTGATAAGCAAATAATTTATTCGTATCTTAAGATGAATCTGTGGAATCCCTTTGTTATTAGTTTATATTTTGTTCATATATAATTCAAAGAGAATAATTTATTCATCAGAATTACAAAGTGCCCATTTACTGGATAAATTAATTTTTGCGAATTCATTCGAAGACATTCCGGATTGCACAATTGGTATATCAGGAATTCAAGACTGCTAGTACGTCAGAATATTCGAGACTATTGGAATTCATTCGGAATATTCTGTAGTTTGGACCTGTGATAAGCCATTTAGGATTATTCAGGATTTAATTCAAAATGCTGCAGTTGCCTTTTACATTTTCACTTTATAACTTGGAGAAATAAGTTGTTTGTTGTTTTTACTTAATATTATTGCTTTCGCTTTCTTTCTGGTACTTAATTTAAGACCTAGAGTCGGAACAGTGAGGGGCTGATCTATCAAGATCAAATCTAGGTTGCTCAATACGAGGTTCAATTTCGACCTGTCTGCGTTACGCTTCTTCCTACCTGATTCAATGAATATCAGAACGAAGTTCATTTAGCACATTAGCACAGCTTGTGATCGTGAATAACGTGGATTTGTTCCGGTAAATCCAAATTTTTAGTTCACGTGCATTATGAGCCAATTCATGGTAATTTATTGCCAGATATGTGGTCTAAATACGACTGTTAATATTTAAATGTAAAGGTTATTCATTATTTCTTTGTTATATTAATTTGTGTTTCGTGCTGCAGCCTTGCTGGCATCATTCCAAATCTTCCAGCCGATTTTTATCAGCTCCACAATTTTTACTTAAAGCAAATACAGCATTTACACCAATCCAACATTTTTGGTAAGGAAACGGACCTCCATCCTTCACGAATCGCATAAGCATGTGTCCAACGATATTTATTTACACATTGTTGGTTGCATCGGGGTATTTTCCTATGACATAACATGTAATATATTTTTTTATTTCATATTGCTTTTGCTATATAAATTAATTAACGACATAATGTTATCTTATTTAAAAAGATCAACAAAATCCGCTCAATAGAGGTTCGGAAGGGTACAAAAATGATTGGAAAAATTGGGTTTACAAGGAGGGTCTCTTTATTGGCTCAGTTAGTTGGGTCACATGACCTCCTGCTTAACCTTATTATTGGTTAAATAAAAGAAAAAAATAAAGCATCAAATAGACTACAGTATGTGTAAGCCAGGGTATTTACCGTTCGGCCTCAACTCGTCTCCATAGGATATTGCTACTTTGTATAATCAGTATCGTGTTACACTCAAGAAAAAACATCGCATGGAATGTGTACACAGACAATTATATGGACTCTGGTCCCTTGGTGTAAATTCAAATTCAAAGTTTTATTCGAGCTCAATTTCTTGTTTCATTCTTTACACATCAGGAAATATTTTGTGCTCATTATTTTCTTGTTTTATTAATAATTAATAGGTGGAAATTCATTACTGATCTACTGAGTAGAGAACCAACAGTTACTCTTGAAACCCTAATTATATGCGTATTGAAACCTTAATTATATGTGCATTTATACGCCATGCACGTATCACAATTTGATATACAAAATGTGTCTGTTGTTCGTCTTCGAGTTCGAAGATTACGATGGTTTGGTTTCTGAGATCGTGCTTGATCAATAGAAGACATGCTGCAGTTCTGAGATCTCCACTGATTGCACTTCTGCACCGGGATTCTCTTCCGTTAAAATTCTTTAATTGCAGTACGGATGAGACTGCGCCATGTGGAGCGATCTCGTGTGCGACTTTCACAAAGCTCAGGATCAATGTTGAAGTGTTTAAGGGATGATTTGATACAATCTTTGAATCGTTTCTTCTGACAACCCTGAGATCGCTTTCCTTTTTTCAGCTCGCCGTAGAAGCTCCTTTTTCTGATATTTCTGGCATCTTGTTAATGTGGCCTGTGCATATAAGGTGTTATTTCACCACCAGAATGTAGATGCTTGAAATGCCAGCGAGTGTGAGAAGCTCAGCGTCTTGGATCCTATCCATTCATCTTATAATCATCAGTTTCCTTAGGCAGCCCATAGCGTCGGTATACCGTCCGGGTTTGGCAAGTATACAGAAGTGTCGGCAATACAGTGGCTTTGTATACCTTAAGTTGTTTGTAGATTGATCCCTCTGCGTTCCTAAGCATTTGCACGTAGTCTGCAGAAGACTACACTAACTTTAGCAATTTAGGCGCTTATTTCATTATCAATGTGGACTGCACGTGATAAAGTGCTGCCGAGGTAGGTGTACTTGTCCACTGTGACGAGGATTTGATCATTTACTGGGACGGTATTCTGTATTTATGGTTTTCCTGGTGCAGGTTGGTGCATCACCTCTGTCTTTTTGTTACTTAGTATGAGACTGAAATTCCTTCTTTGTGAACTTGTCAACTTCAAAGTGTATTTTAGTATTTTCGTTCGTGTTAGGGATGCTTTTCACATCATAATGAGGATCTTGCATAACAATCTCCTTAATATTAAATATGCATGATGTACATACAATTTAGAGAGGGGAACACAAACGGATAATTTTGGGATATTTGTTGTTTAGATTGTGTGTGACCTCAACTGAGTCCATTTAAAATATCGTTGATTGCAAACTTTATGTTAACTTTCCATGCTATAACCAACTTTGTCTTTTATCATTTCGTCCCAATAAAATGTGACAAATATGTATTGAATTTTAATGTTGTCTTCTTCATTGACAAATAATACATTGTTAATATTTCTCTATGAGTGTTGGATAAATATTATGATTATTGTCAGTGAAGGTAAACATGTGTATTTGTGCCTGAGTCTAGGATACTGTCATTTCCCATGGATAAACCTAATGTACTCGGTATTTACTTTATGATAATTTTAGTAAAAGATAAGGTCTTGATGACAACCCAGAATGATCTGAAATTGAAAGTTCCATTAAGTGACAACGTATTTCCAGAAAATGGTAATTGAGACGTTGGTCAAGTTGAAGGCTTTATAATCTTGGTTGCTTGAGAAATTACTCATTCTTACGATAACATCAGAGGCAGAATAATGATCCTAATATATAACCCACGCTCACAGAGAAAATTAACTATATATTATTTGTTTACAAAATAAAGACTTCAGTAACATTAGTCAGGTACACAGTGAACTTGATTTTGGATAAGGTCAAGTCCAAACTACAATTATACATAACCAATAATCATAGAGCAAAAACTAACACATGCAAATTAAATATACATAACATCTCCCTCCAAAAAGAAAGATTTATACACTAAAGCTTTCTTTTAACTATCAGTCATATATACATGTTATTAAAAATTACAAAAGATGAAGTCTTACCGACAACACATAGTATACGTGAAGTAATATGATACTTCTATACACGTAAAGTGCATAAGCAATTAGATTATCTTTTCCATAGATGTGCCTGATGTATTGTATTCCCGCAACATCAAACTCCACTTTAATAATCTCTGATTTTTGTTTTTCATCTTGCCAATGAATGAAAAGGGGTTGTTCTCACAGCATACATAATCGGAGAAGGAGCTACACTTCAAATGGTTACAATGCCAGTATCAAAGCCAAACATTCATTCTCATTTTGGGTATAATTTCTCTGGTGCTTACTTATTATTTTAGAAAAATAGCACACTGAATGAATTACACCATTTTTGTCTTTCTGAATCAATACTCCACCAACCCCAACATCACTTGCATCAACAGACATTTTAAATGATTGACTGAAATTTGGAGCTCAAAGAACTGGTGCACTCTTAAGTATGGTCTTTAATTTATCAAAAGCCTCCTGCTATTTTATCGACCAGTGAAACTTGTTGTTCTTATTCAACAAATTGGTCAGGGGTTCAGCATTTGTGGAACAATTGGATCAAAATTTCCGATTTCACCTTAACGTCTATGGGGTTAAACTTGTCCGTGTCCCACGATATATCTTGGAAATGTAAGACAAGCATGGTAATTAAGGTCGCTAACTTTCTTTCTAATTTTACAAGTTCCTCAAGAATTAAACTGAAGACGACTTTGGGGTATGAGCAAGAGAGCCAGGATTCTATCACCAAGGTCAAAATTAATTTCCCTTATATTTCTGCCATACCGTAATTTCAGTATTGACCTGGTCTTAGGAAGGGACCAACACAGTCTACCATTCGTCTGCTAAATGGTTCGTCAAATGCAGGAATAGATTGAACATGAACTTTAGTTATCTTCTGATACGGTTCTCCTATCATTTGACAGGTGTGACAAGATCTGAAGTAGTTGCAAATATTACTTTTACTTTTCGGCCAATACAAATTATTCAAGATCAAGTGATAAGTCTTACTGACAAGCAAAGGGGTCTAAATGGCTAGACTAAGAATTTCCTGTCTATACGACCTAGGAAAAACATCTTGGTAGCTCAAAGACCACTCATCACCAGCAGGTACCTTGAATGGTCCTCATAAGAAACCCATTTTTAACAAAATAACTTACTTTTAATTTTTTGGTTCAGTTTCTCTAATAACCCTCTGAAACAAACAGGAGATCTCATGATCTTGTTCCTGTTCGACAATGATTGATTGTCGCCTGCCATCCTGATTAGAATAAAGAGAATGAGTAATAAAAAGAGGATCGCTGTGATCAACAGCTTTTGATTGATCCGTACCAGAAGCAAAAGCTTGACCTGTACACGTGTCAGCTAAAGGAGTAATTTCTTGATCAACTTTATTCTCTAGAGATTTCTTCGCCATTACCGTAATCTGGGTATGGTATAAATCAGGGATTGACTTTTTGATCCAAACAAAGCTTGTAAGTTATAAGTGGATTAACCACAACATTATCTCGAACTAGGTTATTGCTTAGTAATAGATGAATACCCTCGATGGGTAGAGACGCATCTGTTCCGATTGTATCATGTCTTGAGACTAAGTCTGATAACAAATTTATACAACGGAGAGGAACATTAACAAATTCACCTTCTACTTCCTGAATAAAAACACTTTCATTAGAAGAAGACTTCTCAGAAAGAGGCAAAGTACTTGATATTAAAAGACTCTCTGTCCCTTAAAATTTTAATAGGGATATCCTTGGCAGAATCACTAATAAGTGATATAGAGCCTTTTGATGTGAATAGTTCATAATTTTCCACAATAAAATCAGACTGGGGTTTGTTGGACACAACAAATATATTGCTTTCGATACATGACCGTGACCTTGACTTTGAAATAAAAGCAATTGGAATAGCTCTATCTTGATTCTCTTGCTGATGTTTGAACCTGTAACAATCAGAAATAACGTACCAATTTCCTCTAGTAATAAGTGCACGAAGGAAGAGATAATGATTTCTGATCAGTCTTATCAGAAACTTGATTACTAAAAGTTGTGACAGATTGAGATTTGCTGAGTGAAAGATTTACTGACAAAATAAACTTTGTGAGTCAATGAATAATCGTCAGCTGTACGATCAGCATTTTCTAAAGTTTCGACATTTTGCTCATCAAGAAGGTCTTTTCGTTACTGTGGACGCAATTCTTGAAGTCTTCAATTACTAAGAGTTGTATGAGGTTATCGTATTCTTGACCAATCTTCTTGGTTGAGCTCTACGTATCAAATAATTGATCTTTTTCTCTTGCAAATCAGACATGGGTGTGCCCAGTTTCTATTTTTTTACAGTTTCTAAACCGTTGTCGATATGCTTCAGCTACCAACTCATAACCCTTCAAGACGGATTTCTTAACAATATCATGATCATCAGTTTGTTGTACTGAGTCTAATGCTCTCTATTGTCTATTTAAAATTTAAATTCCAGTGGTATTCGAAATAAGATCCAGCGCTGAAGGTGCTGATCACCTATATTCTTGAATTTACTAATGTACCAGTGGCCTGAACTGTGATGATATGCTAAGATTCGTCCAATTAATCACAATAATATAATCCAAGATGTCCTTGTCTGAATCACTATGTTTCATGTCCAAGAATATTATTGAACACTTTGTAATTCCAGAGAATAATAATTTGAATAAATAATTACACCCAAATCAAATTCTGAACAAAATAATATAAATGATTCTGCTTCTGATGTTATCCCAAGAATGAGTCATTCCTCAAGTAACCATGATTTTGAACCCCTCTACTTGACCTGGGTCGCAATTACCATTTTCTGGAAATAATCTGTCACTGAATGGAAATTTCCATTCTAGGATATTCTGGGTTGTCGAGAAGACAAAAATCTGTTACTAAAATTCTACAGGTTTGACCATGCGGTTTAACAATATCCTAGATCCAAACCCAAATAAACATATTTAGCTTTATTGACAATGATCCTAACATTTAACACATACTAATAGATCAAAATTGACTATGTATTATTTGTTTATAAAATAAAAAAAACAACATCAGTGTCCCTAGTCAGGTGCACAGTGAACTTGATTTTGGACAAGGTCAAGTCCAAAATACAATTCTACATAACCTACAATCATGGAGAAAAAACTAACAAATACCTATTAAATATACATAACAATTATGAGAATAACTTCTTTAAGATGATGAACAATGCAGTATTTGGAAAACAGATGGAATACCTTAGGAAGAAGAATGCAACAGAAAGGATATGTACAAATATATTACCTTGTAAATAAGAGTCATGTCGTCATCCCATAAGAACATTGTCCTATCCTAGGACTGATAGGTGTTATTTCATAATATTGAGTTACCTTCGATTAATCTTCAGTTTGATATGGTCCAAAATGGACACCAAAATATAGCAATAGAAAATTATGTTTTAATAATTGCTTTGACAGATTCGTCTGGAACTATCGTTATGCCAAGCTCGATATCTTTCATCTAGCCTGTAAAGAAATAATTTAAAAAGAAAATAATTTAACTCTCAGAATATATAATTATCATGGCGTGACAACATTTATGAGTTTCATGCAAGCCTATACTTTATGACTTTTTATTGTATTCATCTATTTAAACGTTTGAGGTTAGTCGAAATGTAGCAACAGTCTAAATTGTTTACATTATTTTTGCACTGTCTTAGTCACTGTTGAAAACAATATAATTATAGCACCAGCCCAATGTTCTTGCATGAAAAAATAGCTGTATATATCTGACGTTCCTTCATATGAATCTGCCGTGCATTAGTGTATGATTATTCCGACTAGAGAAGTTAGTTACAAAAGGAAAACAGAAGTTTTATTATAAACCTGGTAATGAGATTTTGATGAACTCCTCATCACGGAACATCAGTTTTCTCTCATGGGAGGAAACTGCAGTTATGAGAAAGTAATCAAAATTCCAAAGTCTATAATTTTATCATTAAATGTGATTATTCCAGAACGAAAATTGACACCATATGTGACCCATGAACAAAGAAGGGTGGCAGACCAATTTGACAGAGAGAAAGTTGAAAGCCAAATGCAATGAAATACATCTTTAACTGAAAGGTGGATAACCAGAAAAAAGCTTTGAAATTTAAATAGAGGTAGAATATCTATCTGTCTATCCAATATAATAATACAGGTTCGAGAATTATAATCCATTCGCGAGTAACAGTATATATGCCCTTGCTCTCGTGCTCCAGCGCCCGAACAGACTCAGGCAGGCCGCCTTCGTCCCAATTATGGATGGAACACGATCGAAGATAAGGACGCGAGGTACACGAGAATTCACCCACATGGCAAGTGGGATATAACACTTTTATTTTAGCATGTTTTAAATTTTAATTGCGGAAGTCCTTAATTAATATACTTGAAATAAACAGTACAACTTCTTTAAATTAAATATACCTTTCCATTTGTGAATGATATATTAAATGATACAATTTAAATGACATGTATGTCAAAAGCTATTAATGTTGTACACGTTCGTCTTAACATGAATTTTTTATATATACATGTGTCGTCCGTCTGAATACTTAGAAAATAAATCTTGGTATTTTGTATTGATATGCCTGTACGATTTCTATTAAAGTCAGTCATGTTGACATCAATGAAATGAAAGCGTTCTTCTTTAAGTATCGTCTTGCGTAAGTTTTCTCTTCTGGTAAATTAATTATCTGCTCGAAAGTGGACAAGGAACTTCAGTTCATGTCCAAATTAGCTCATTAATATGTTATGTATTCCTTTAAAACAATGACCAGCAACTGATTGCTATCTATTTAAGTTTTATTTTTGTTCCTGGTATATACAATGTAAAGTCAGTGTTTTCATTGAGTTCTTTATATACAATGTACGAGTCTGAATTTTCATTTTGCAAATGCACACAAGTCAGGTCAAACTTTAATCGAAAATTCCTTAAGTGATATAAACATTATCATAGTAGTTCATATTAATCTTTACCGTTTCAGCACATTTATATTTGTTTGATGAATATCCTACGACTGAAAGAAATGTCTTACCTATCCGTTTCGCATTTGATTTCCACTACTTTGAACACATTTGGGTACGATACTTATATGTAATTATATTTTAAGAATATGTTATGAAAGTTGAGAAGAGTAACATTAGAATTTAGTATGCGAATAAACAAACCTGTGTGTTGGTACAAAATATAATACACATTTCGTTTCCCAAAGGTCACATATAAACGAAACGGAAACGATTAGACAGCGCGAAATTCTACGACGTACACCTATTTTGTATATATTCACCCATGTCAATATACCTAATGTAACCGGCTTGTTCTTCACAAGAAATTGGCAAATGACAAACATTTTTAATGCATAAAAGCGATTGGCTGTAAAAAAAAAAAAAATGAAATTATTGTAAATACACTCATCCCATCCTTTTTATTCTTGTCCTCTGGAGTTGAAAGAATAATAAATATTAAGAGAAGATTAAACTGAATATTTAAGGCTTTATTTCAGAATCAGTTTTAGCGATGTGCAAAATAGTCATATATACACTATCATAGATTTAACGGTTTCTCGTCGTATTTGAACCCAGATAGATAATGTCTGCGATACGACTTATCGGCAAAATGTTAATTTGACTCAGCGGCTACTTCCCAAGTTGGTAAAATCTTTGCAAACTTCAATACAAACAGTTAATGTTCATGATCATCTAACTTTTAGTTACTGTTAATTATTTCTTTAGTAGTAGGTACAGTTCAAAACTGAGTAAAGAGGAATAGCTTTTAGCATGAGTCAGTAAGATCTGAGGAGAAATGCAATTAACTACAACGTGTGGTGGACTATTTATGTAAGTAGTAATGTGGGGCGACTGGGGGACAATGCGGTTTCCAGTGGTCAAAACCCGAGAGACCCTATAGGGACAAGGGGAAATTTAACATGGGAATGGCACATGTGGGACGATGGGAATTTAACATGGCAATGGCACTTAGGGGCAATGGAAATTCAGCATGGGAATGGAGCTTGGGGACAAATTGAATTAAGCATGGGAATGACACTTGGGGACAATGGGAAATCCTATTTTAAATGTGTCCATAACTTTAACATGGATAGGACCATCGAGACGCTGGGACCAAGTGGATGAACTCATTTTGGGCTACATAGTAACATTCTTTGAAGTGGATGACCTCAGATGGCACACATGCTATATAGCAGGTCGTGTGTACTAGGTACTTGTTGCATAATGACTATATTCTTGTATCCGATATATATGTATATATTTATATAATGCATTACCTATACCTTAATTATGTTTGAGGTGTTCGTAAATTTGCATAATTGTAATGAGGCTATAAATAGCTATAATAAAGGAAAAACCAACTCTAAAATGGACATGACTAAAAGAAATGCTAAATTTACCAAATTGTCCCAGAATTTAACTGAGACTAAAAATATCCCGAAACATTAGATTACATTCGTTTAGACTAAAAGGATTATTAAAATTACGAAAATGTCCCGGATGCTAGATGAGAGTGAGACAAAAACTGCAACGTTAATATTCAAATCGCTGAGACTAAAAGTAGCACCAAAATTCCAAAATTGTACAGGACTTGAATGAAGACTGAAAATTATGCCGAATATATATATATATATTTATTTCTTTAAAAATTGGCCAAGACTAAAAGTAGTACTAATATTCCGAATCTATACTGGACTTTAAACAATATCCTTAATTTGTTTTAAAGTTGACGAACATTAAAAGAAGTACTAATTTAGGAAAGTGTCCCAGACTCTAATGAAGACTGAGGAAACTCTGGAAGATTATTTTCAAAATGCCGTGACTTAAAAAAATTGCACTAAACTTAACGAACATTTAACAGACTTGTTGTCAGAAATGACAAAGATAAAGTGTAGTAACGCTATTAGTAGTAAGTGTAGTAACGTTGAAATTGCACCTGACTTTAGCAGTTACAGACAATGATCCGGAAATTTTTCTTACAAAATTACCAAGACAAAATGTAGTACTGAAATTCCAAAACTCATACCGACTTTAGTGGAAACAGAAAAATTGTCCGTACAAAATTAAAATAAGGGGGAAGAAAAAGTAAAACCGCATTTCTAATTCGGCACACCACATACACAATCCAACACCCAATGTTTGTATAAGGGTCCACATGGTAATAGCTATCTACCATTCAACACTGCAATAAACACAGTCCAAATGCCTTTTCTAGCGTCCACACAACAACCATCAGAAGAAAAGGGTAGGGCTGAAACTAAGGAGATTAAATCAAACAAATATACTATCCATCACACCATACATACCATCCAATACCCCCCCCACACACACACACACACAAACAAACAAATCCAAAAAAGCCTTTATTTAATCTCTAAGGCAACTATCAGACAATACTCGAAGGATTCAAAGAAACTACATGTAATCCAACATACTGTATATCACATCATCTGTATTATCAAGTAATCCATACACACTATCAAAACGCTTTGTCTAGTGTCCCCACAACAAATATCAAAAGATTGTGTATTGTGTATAAGAAGGAGATGAAATCTCACAAAACATGCTATTTAACACACCACTCATAAAATTCAAGACCCCAAACAATCTATCTCAAACGCAATGTTTATTCTCCACATACCAACTATCAGACCAAGCGGGGAGGCTTTTTAACCTAATTACATGTAACGGAACAACATACATTCCATTACATAACCTCAATCATCTAGTACTCCCCCACACTATCCCAAACACGTTGTGTTAACGTAGAAAAGAAATTGAAATCTCACAAACATACCATTCACCACAGCAACTAGACCATCCAATACGCCATACTCAATCCAAAATGCCTTCCCTAGTGTTACATATATGTAATTAAATTACTTGTGTGCTAGTTTTAAATTCTCTTTTGTTTTATTTTTTGTTTGATTCCATGTTATTGTAATAACTTTATTGACTGGATCTGACATTTTTCTAGAAAAATTCAGTTCAGTTCTTTTAGTCTGATTAAAACGTAGTAGATTACTACAGTTATATTTTTAGCTAACCTAGTTCTTGACCTTGGTTTCGATTTTGTAAACATTGAATGAAAATGATTGGTCGTTACCAAGGTCATGTTCAGCCCACGTGTTAGCCTGTTGTAAACAGTTTCATTTTTAAATTTATTTCCAGTGTGGGAATATGACTTTTAGATAGGGCTTTTCTTGCCTACGTGGAAATTGGCATTTTTTTTACTGCGCTGTTTAAGTTAAGCGACCACGTGAACCATCATGTGATCTAAACTCGCGGGTTAAAACAGACATTTTCTAGTGGATTTGATCAGTCGTAAAATATATCTTCAGGCCGAAAAGTATTCCTATTGTTGCCATTTCAATTGAGTTTTTTATTCAAAATAATTTATTCACCCTGGAAAATACTCTTCTTCGACGAAATTCTTGGACAAAGACAGTCACTAAATTATTCGGAATTCAAAAGCCGGAATTATATTCTTGGTGACTCAACAAGGAGCTCTTGACACATCAACACAAACTGGTTATAGAGGACGTCATCGCCTTCCATATTGGAACTTCATCGAGATTCTAACTTGGATCCAATTAGAACTTTTTAGTGATAGGACTTATATTTTTGAATTCTAGGATTAATTTTTGGATTAGATTCACAAACCGTTAAGTCCTATTTCGTATTTTACCTTGTTTTCTAGGGAAATAAATTATTTTGTTAAATTTACAAAGCTTGTTGACTTCACTCTTTTCTTTTGTTACTTTTGTACGAGCCTACACGTAACACCTTGGGTCTAAAATCCCACATCAACTATCAGAAGCAAGGGGTATTGTGTACAAGAAAGAGATGAAATTGCGCAAACATACAATCTAACACACAACCTGTATCATCCAAACTCCAAACATACTATCCCAAACGCCTTAGCTTAGAATCGAAGTGGTTAGTGTTTAAAAGAAGCAATCTCTAAATCATACTATCCATGACATCATGTATTCAATCCAACAACAACAACAACAACACATATGCACATACATACAACGACTTGTACAGTTTTCGCACCAATTCTCAGCACAAATGGTAAGTTGTTTAAAACAAACAACATGCCAAACAGCAAACATATTATACATCACAACACCTCTAAAATCCAACACCCCAATACACACAATCCTAATTGCCTTGTGTAGTGACCCCATACCTACTATCAGACGAAAATTGTACCTACACTATCCAATACCCCATATACAGTATTCAAAATCCCTTTACCGAATCATGATGGAATGTGTGCATGTGTGAGTGCGTGCGTGCGCGCGAGTGTGTGTTTGTGTGTTTATCCATACTATAAAAAAATCAAGACAAAGGGACACTTAATTTTCTTTGGTATATTCTTTTTGAAAATCACAATGAAATTTCACAACACATTATTCAAGTCTATTTTTCTTCTTCTTTCACTCTCTATCTCTCCTTTTGAATTTTTTCAGCTTCAGCGGTACGGGTTCTTTCTCGTTGTCACTAACATTTAACGGTCTGGGTTTCTTGGATTTCTAGACGGGAATTGTTCTTCATCGTCTGAAGACCTCTTCTCTTTTTCCTCTTCCTTGCTTTGTTTACTCTCTTTTTTCTTTGAGCATTCTGAAGGCCGTTGTCCTTTCTCCTGACAATAACAGGTATTTTCACCTTTATCTCTCTTTTCTGCTATCTCTCTTCTTCTTTGACTATGCGGCCATTCTGGGGCCCAATGCCCTTTCTCCTGACACACATAGCAAGTATCTTGACTTTTATCTCGAGAGGAGGAGTAGTCCTTCGTCTTCTCTGAAGTAAGCTTTCGAATATCTTTCTCTGAATTTCAGCTGTACTAAATCCTTAACTAGAAGTGCAAGCTATTTGGACTCTTACATCTTGATCGTTTGAGGTTGAATGAATACTCTGACTGCGTCTAAAACTGAGTCAAATAAAAGTTTGCAATGAAGATGAAACGATTCCAGTGAGACTCTAGAATAAAGTAAAAGACAAGGACGCGCCATATCGCCTCACACACGAGCTCAAATCTGTGCCAGCGATTTCGAAGGCAACATAAATGAGACTGAATCAACACTCTCTACCTCTGTCACAAAACCAAGAGATCCAGAATCACGCCGAAAGAAATTCGTTCGGTCCCAAAAATTATTGCCACATTTGAGAGATACAAAAACGCACTTCTAGAACATTTACACATAAACCGTGAAATTTAAAGAGTTCAGGTAGTATACATAACTTAGCATAATTAAATTTTGTGATCTAGGTGTAACGATCACACGTTTTCAAGGAGATATCCAACACCATGTACATCCAATACACAGAGAGAGAGAGAGAGAGAGAGAGAGAGAGAGAGAGAGAGAGAGAGAGAGAGAGGTGTAAAACTGACATGCTGACAGAACAACCAAGATGAACCAAGAAAGAAACTCCTTCTGTAGCTGTAAGATTGTTTAGTTTCATATCTGCATTTAGTCTGTTTAATTTAAACAGTTCTCGTCCCATTGATTGTCATGTCTTTACACGTTGATTTTCCACAAAGAATTTGTTGGTAAACAAATGCTAATGCACCCATATGATATTGCGTCCAAAATTTAATGGAATCTTCTCATCTTATGGAATCAGTTCTTTTAACAGTACTTCAAAAATGAACAAAGTCTTGCAAAGTATAATTGACTTAGTTCCATAGAAATTTTTTTTTGTCACGTGGCAAAATAATGCCTATGCTCTAGCGTTGTTTACCATTTCAGTGCAGACATGCTAGAGTGTGAATTTGCAATCATGTGTTGCGTTCTGTACCCTTCTTCTTGGAAAATTTAATATTGAACTGTAACATTATTGGTTCGCGTTTTAAAACTGACAAATAATTTTCTCACTTAGACATTTTGACATACACACACACACACACATCGGTAGAGAGAGAAGTACTACACTATTGAGTTTTATTACAAACCAGTGAATTTGGGGTTTGCGAGAAGTGACGGTTTCTAGTAGCAAGTGTGTGCGTGTTTTGGACACTGGCAAAAAATGGATAGAAACTTTTCTCGTGACATTTGTAAAGTGGGGAGCTTGTGCAAGCGTCAAAAACTAAAGTCACATAACTTTATATGGCTTATAGACATTTCAACTTTGTAAAATGTGAAGTATCAAAAACCATTTTCACAAACAGAAGTAGAACCTAAGGACCTGACAGTTGCTGTTTAGATAAATCCAGTAAACTTCACAACGTACTTGTTCTGTCTTGTACATTGGTCTTACCACTTTTGTAGCTGTACCAGCAGTGGATAAGAGCAGTTGGAGACGTAGTCGTCGCTGTCGAAGAAGAAGTTCTTTTAGAAATGGGTTTAGAATGCTTTTAAAAAGTCAAATTAGGAAACATGAGTGTTAAATCAGGGTTGGTAGGTATCGTGGTCAACGACAAAGGAGAAGTGACAGAGAGAAGGCAACATCGTTGCCTAGAAGTGTTGTTTTCTGGAGTACATATGCGTCCTAACAGCACAGTACCTTCTCTCTTGATAACATCAGCTGTCTTTTTTCTTGCTACTGTCTGTTTTGTTGTAGGATTTGAATCTAAGGGTCGTCAACTTCTAAGTCATAGAAGATATAAAGACACAGTTAAAGACAGTGATAATGCAAAGAAAGACTCACAGAAAGAATGGAGACTCCAAAAAGAAAATTCTATTGTATGGGTACAAAACATTTATTCAAGTATATACCTGGAGAGTATGTCATGTTGTTGTTGAGCTTTGAAATCTGTTCTTGTGAAGTACAATCTCCAAAATAATGTTCTAACAAATATGAACCAATTGTTCTTGTTCACTTGATCTACCTTTCTCCTATGCAACTCTTAGCCAAGATGGTCTCTATTCACAAGCTTGGAGTTTTCCTCTCTCCCTTGATATGTAATGAAGCTTGTAGATGTGATCTTGTAATTCGAATGGTACGCTTAATACCACTAGTTACATTCCTGTCACGTAATGGAACTTTCACTCCAATGCAGTTCATGTTAACTGAAACGAAGTTAACCAAGCAATGACCAAAAAAGCCTAAAAGCTCTTACTCTTATGTATCCAATAAATGTTTGAAAACATAGTTCTTAGTTCTAGAAAAGTTTTTAAAAAATTAAAGTTAACGCCTTTAAAAATGCTTCATATACAACTTATTACATTTCATAAAATAATGTAATTTCTTTCAAGTTTCCATCAATGTTCATTTTTAAGAAAAGCTAAACATAACAAGAAATAAGCAAAACAGGACGAAGTATATGTTTCTACATTATCTGGCACACACGACATTTTTGGTCTGGTCAGCTACCACTTGCGTCCCAGCGTAGATGTTTTCAAGCAAGTATACCTTTCGACAAATATTCCTAATTATTCAATATCAACAAAGCGTCGCGAATCTTTTCTTCGCGCAGAGGTTGAGATCGATATGAAAGCGCAACTCATTTAACAAAATGCTTCTCTCGTGCACATTTAAAGCAGCAACCACGATGTCTTTGCGGGTATTGTTTATTAATATAAGTTAAAAAGGTCAAGTTGTCTTTGCAAAAACAGTTCGTAAATACAAAGTTGAAAAGCTAAGACTCTTTTGCAGGAATTGTTCGTAAATAGTCCACAAAGAATCAGCTGGCAAATGAAATGCCAGAAATGTTATCACTAACACGCACACCACATAGCGTCCAAAATTCAAAGGAAACAGTTCTTGTAAACGACTAAAAGATTTTGGTAATCCTCCAAGGTCTGAATATGGTCTTTGACTTCCTTCCACTGTTGCAACGCTGCTTATAAAGGTCGTGGCATGGTGATAAGTTTTTATACTCTCCTTTGTATTGGTGTTAGAAGAAGTGTCCTCCAAGAATTCTTCTACTCGTCGTCTCAGGGTCGTGGTCAATACCCTCGTTTATATTTGTGACTGAAGTAGTATCATCAAAGAATCAGTCTTTCTTAAACTTTGGAAAATAGTTTTAAAAAGAAATGGATGAATGACTTTGCGTTTGCGTTTCATTTGTATTTTGCCACACTGTAAATACGTTCTCTAAGAAGTGGGTTCTGAATGTACTATTCTAAACAAGTCATTCACAGTAAAGTCTTTCTTTTGGAGGTAATCGATGTACTTTTGCACACAGCCTCTTGTACTCCAGTGTCCAACCGAAATGTTTTAGTCACTAACCTACACTACTCGTCGCGCAGAAGTTTCGTCTTGAAGCTACTAGTTCTTGTAAATGTTTGTTTTAATCCTCTTAGTCTTTCTTTGGAAATCTGTGTAGCATTGTCACCTTTTAAGCATAAGTCGTCGCATACAAAGCTTACTGATTCTCGTGTAGTTGATCAATGTCGAACCATTTGAACACTTTCATAGGAATCAATCTTCTTATAGCATTCAGGTACCAGTTGTTAAAACATAGGTGATGTAAAGAATGCAGTTGTTCTTTGAATTTCACTTGTATCTTGACGAACTCTTTTTAAATGTGTTTTCTCAACTTCAGAAGTAAACTAGAATGTTCTGTTGTAAAGTATCCATTGTTATGTATATCTATATCTTTTTGTAACTCCTGGTACATTATTTTATTTAATTTTCGTAATTTTTATTCATGGTTGTAAACTGTATAAAATATCTTTTGTTATAAATTTGTGTATGTGATCTGACTCTGTTAACAACGCAAATTGTATATGATCTGTCACTAGAGGTTTACGTATGTGTTGACAATTGTTAACAATAAACTCAATAATAAGACATAAATGGCGCTTATTTCTTAATTAATTAGTGGGGTTTCGATATTTCTATAATAATTCTGGGACTTCCCATTGGTTGGGCTAGGTCACACGAATAGGCCAATTATATTGGACGCAAAATGAGTAGTGCATTCTGTCAATACAGTCGCAACAGACAGTATATATAAAGACAGTGTATATAACAAGAGAACTGAGCAATCTGTTTTCATTCCGATTTTGGAGTCATTCACATTTCTTTTTGATACGTGGTGTGCATCTAAAAAGATTGATAAAGATTACGACAAACTTAGACAACTCATATTAGTCGAGGAATTCAAGAACAGCGTCCATAGTGACGTCCACATTTTCCTTGATCAGCACAAGATAGATACTTTCGAAAACATTGCTCGTACAGCTGACGAATATTCCCTGGCTCACGAAGTTTTATTTGTCAGGTTTTCCTCTCAGCCGATGGTTAAAAAGAACCCAACTCAGTCTCAAGCGAGTACTTACAAATTTCAATCTGGTACACCTAATGAGAACCCAACGTCTGACAAGACTCATCAGAAATCCTTATCTCTTCCTAAGTGCACTTATTGCAAGAAAATGGGACACTTTATTTCTGATTGCTTTAAGTTAAATAGGCAACAGAATAAAGACAGAACAGTTTCAAATGCTCTTGTTTCTGATAGGGTAAGGTCATGGTCCTGTATTGCAAACAATACATTCGTGGGGTCAAACAAACCAGTCTGATTCTATTATGTAGAATCATGAACCATGCATTTCGAAGAGTTCTATATCAATTATTCGTAATTCAACCAATCCTATCCCTATTAAGATATTAAGGTACACGAGCTTCTCAGAGTCTTTTATTATCAGGTACTTTGCCTTTAACTGAGAAGTTTTCTTCTTCTGAAAGTGTTCTTGCTCAGGGAGTAGAGTGCGGTTTTATTCAAATTTCTCTCCATAATGTTAATTTGTCATCACACTTAGTTTCTGGACCAGAGACTGTTCGCGCTGTAAATCCTATCCCATTGAGAGTGTTCTTTTATTGCTAGATAATGATTTAGCTGGAGAAAAGGTTGCGGTTTATCCACTGACTCCTTAGCAGTACCTAAGTGATATAGGCTTTAAATTCTAAGTACAGCCCATGAAACTCATTTGGCTGGTCATTCGGAAGTCGTCAAGACTTCATACAAGGTCCTACATAATTTTTATTTGCCCGATACTAAAAGTGATGTTTGCAAATATTGTAGGTCTTGTTTATTTCTAAATTGGCAAGTTTGAGTTCTTTTCAACTACCTTCTGGCCATGTTGTCCATGGACCATTGGAGTTGTTAAAAGAAAAACTTCTTCTAAGAAAGGATTCTGACATTAACCTCTTAGATTATGTATTTGATTGTGAAATGGCTACAAACTCTCTTCTGTCTACTCACTCAAAACCGCCACTGAGGTAGGTCAAAACTACAAAGTTAAGAATTTTTCAAACTAGTGATAAAGTTTTCTCTCTCTCCCTCCCTCCCTCCCTCTCTCTCTCTCTCTCTCTCTCTCTCTCTCTCTCTCTCTCTCTCTCTCTCTCTCTCTCTCTCTCTCTCTCTCTCTCTCTCTCGTCTATACTTAAAATCACTTCTAGCTAGATATTATGGTCCTTATAAAGTTAAAAACAAGGTTATTTAAATTATATCAACATTGAATCGCAGATACAATTCACGTGTGAAAGAGATTCATATTGCATTATTTTGTATAAATTTTGTACAGTCAATATACTTCTTCCCTCTTCCTGTGTAATTGCATCATTTGTGTGCTTGATTAATATGGAAAAAGAAAGCTTTCTTGCATATATCTTTATTTTCCTTAAGAGGGGAGGTGTTATGTATATCTATATTGTTTGTAACTCCTGTTACATGTTTTTATTTATTTTCGTAATTTTTATTCATGGCAACCTGTATAAAATATCTTTTTTTTAAAAAGCTGTGTACGCTGTTAAGTTGCGTCCTCTGTTACAAATTGTATAGGATATATCAATAGATTTTTACGTATGTGTTGACAATTATTAATAATAATCTTAATAACAAGACTTGAGATTGCTCCAATGGCGTAATTTCCCAGTGGCAGATGGGATTTCGATGTTTCGAGAATAATTGTGTAACTTCCCATTGTTGCGTTATGTCACGTGAATAGGTCCAATTCCACGCAAAATGAGTAATGTATGCTGTCACATGGGGCCTGTTGCGAAATACCATCGCAATATACGGGTATATAAGGCGAAAATTAAGCATTCAGATTCATTGATGCAAGAATGTCTGTAAAATACTTTTATCAGTAGCAAAACGCGAACCAATAATGTTACAGTTCAATATTTAGTTTGCCAAGGAAATTGGAACAGCACACAACACAGGATTACAGTTTCACGCTCTAGCATGTATGCACTGCAATGGTAAACAATACTAGGGCATAGGCATTGTTTTGCTGTACTACACCAAAATCAATGGAAGAAAGTCAGTTATACTGTACAAGATTTAGTTCAAATTCGAGTACTGTTAAAAGAACTGATTCCACAAGAAGAGAAGAATCATTTGAATTTTGGACGCCATATCATATGTGCGCGTTAGCATTCGTTTACCAACATATTCTTTGCGGAATAATTGTCAACCGTACATGCAAAGACATGGCAACCAATGGGACTCGACTGTTTACGTTAAACAGACTAAATGCAGATATGAAACAAAACCTTCTTGCTTGGCTCATCTTGGTTGGTCTGTCATCATATCAGTTTTACCACATCCTCTCTCTCTCTCTCTCTCTCTCTCTCTCTCTCTCTCTCTCTCTCTGCAAAGGGGATGTAGATGGTGTTGGATGTGACGTAATCGTGTTGGAGAGTGTTGGGTGACACATCGTCGCTTGTTTTCTGCTTTCTCCTTGAAAACTTATGATCGTACATCTTGATCACAAAATTTAATTTGACTAGATTTTCCCACCCTACTTGAACATTTTAAATTTCACCGTATTTGTGAAATCCGTCATACTAAATGTTGTGAAATGTGTTTTTGCGTCTGTCAAATGTGGTGATAAGTTTTGGGACCAAACGAATTTCTTTTGGCGTGAATCTGGACTCTGACAGAAGTGGAGAGCGTTGATACAGGCTCATTTATGTCGTCTTCGAAATAGCTGGCATGGACTTGAACTAACACTTCAGCTCTTGTGTGAGGCGATACGGCACGTCGTTGCTTCCTACTTTCTTCAAGTTTCTCACTTGAATCGTTTCATTTTGATTGCAAAATTTCATTTGACTCAGTTTTACACGCAGCGAGTCCCTGTATATAGGGCAAGTGTCCTATAGTCAGAGTATTCAATCAACTCTCAAATCATCACGATGGAAGAGTCAATGATTTAAGCACAATTGAAATTTAGAGAGAGACATTAGAAAGTTTGCTTCAGAGAAGACGAAGGACTACTGCTCCTCTCGTAATAAAAGTCAAGATACTTGCTATATCTGTCAGGAGAAAGGACACTGGGCCCCAGGATTGCCACAGCATCAAAGCTAAGGAAAGATAGTAGAAAAAAGAGATAAAGGTGAAAATACATGTTATCGTTGTCAGGAGAAAGGACACTGACCTTCAGAATGCTCAAAGAAAAGAGATAGCAAACAAAGGAAGCAAGGGGAGGAAGAGGATAGGTCTTCAGAAGATGAAGAACCCTTCCCCGTCAAGAAATCCAGACCGCGAAAGAAAGTGACAACGAGGAAGAACCCGTACCGCTGAAGCTAAAGAAATTCAAAAGGAGAGACTAGAGAGTGAAAGAAGAAGAAAATAGACTTGACTGATGTGTTGTGAAATTTCATTGTGATTTTCAAAAAGAAATATACCAAATAGTAAATTGCTCTTTGTCTTGATCTTTTATGGTATGGATAAACACACAAAGACATACACGTTCGCACGCACACTCACACATGTATACCATTCAGTCATCATGGGGTAAAGTGATTTTATATTATTGTGTATGGCGTTTTGGATAGTGGGGGTGGTTTGATGAATGTCATATTTGTGCGATTTCATTTCCTCTCTGTTGCACAATATCTTTTTGTCTGATAGTAGATATGGGGTCACTATACAAGGTGTTTTCGATTGTGTGTATGGGGGTGTTGGATTTTAGAGGTGATGTCATGGATAGAATGTTTGTTGCTTGGCATGTAGTTTATTTCAAAAACTTCCCAGTTTGTGCTGATAGTTGGTGTGTGGAAACTATACAAGGCATTTTGGTGTGTGTGTGTGTGTGTGTGTGTGTGTGTGTGTGTGTTGTATTTTGTTGTTGGCTGGTATGAATAAACACACACAAACACAAGACTTTTGGGATAGTGTGTTTAGCCTTTAGGAATGTATAGGTGGTTTGTTGGATTTTATGTTAACACAATTTCATCTCCTTCTACACAATATTCCTACCTTCTGATAGCTGATTTTAGACCCCACAGGAATAGGGATTTTAGACCCTACAGATGGCCATTTGGATTGTGTATATGGGGTATTGGATGGTATAGTTGGTGTGGTGAATGGTATGTTTGTGAGATTTTATCTTCTTTTAAAATCAACGTTAACATGTAGTGTGTGTGTGTTTGTGTATTGGGGGTGTTGTATAGAAGAGGTACTGTAATGGATAGTATGTTTGTTGCATTACATATAAATTGTTTTTAAAAAAATTCCCAGTTTGATCAGATAATAGGTGTGTGGAGAATAAACAAGGCACTTGGGATAGTGTGTTTGGGGTCTTGGATGGTATAGGTGGTGCGTTGGATAGTAAGTTAGTAAGATTTCACATCCTTCCATTAAACAATACCCCTATCTTCTGATAGTTGTTGTGGGACATTAGACAAGGTGTTATTTATAGTGTGTATGGATTGTTGGATAGTATAGAGGGTGTAATATATAGTATGTTGGATTAAATGCAGTTTATTTGAACCCTTTGAGTTTAGACTGATAGTTGTGCGTGGAAACTAATTAGGCGGTGGGATTTGTATGTATGTGTCTGTGTGTAATGAGTTACGATTTTATTGTCACAAACTAGGTAACAGGAAGAAACCCCAAAGCCAACAAGTTTTGTAAAACTTAACGAATAATTTATTTATGAAAGTTATAAATATAAATGTGAGAGGAACTTAAGTATTACGAAGTGAATCCAAGCAAATCCTTGTAAAGGTCTATGAAAGTCCTAAATGAATGAAAGTTTCTTATATATTTTAAAACCGGCAATGCACTGGTCCTCTAAGAACCATGACTTTGTCAAGATGGCGGTGACAATAATTTCTTAAAATAATTTATAACAGTTTCAGAATAACATTATTGTCCAATTAATGGGCACATTTTATTTCCACTGAACAGTCCAAATAAATGTTGTTCCTCTCGAATAATACCTAAGTAAACATAAACCGCGTCTGCAGACGTACAACAGGAACACAAGAAATGTGAATGGCTCTAAAATCGGAATGAAATTGATTGCTCTGTTCCCTCTTTATATACACTGTCTATTGCGACAGTATTTCGCAATCGACCCCAATGACAGAATACACTACTTATTTTGCGTATTTTTTCGATTGTGTGTAAGTGACATTGGTTGGTAAAAGTTGTTTGCTAGATGATATGTTTGTGTGATTTCATCACACTAATTTTAACCGGGCCACTTTCTTGTCATCGTTGTTGTGGGGACACTAGAGAAGGTATTTTGGATTGTGTTTATGGGGTGTTGATTGGTAGATATCTATTTCCATGTTAAATTCCAGTGGAACCTTATACATTTTGGACAGTAATCAAAAATTGGGTGTTGGGTTGTACATTATGTGTTCTGGACTGGAAAAGTACTTTTATTTTTTTGCCTCCTCCTAATAATAATTATTTACGGACAATTCTTCAGTTTCCACTAAAGTCTTTACTACTTTTAGTCTTGGTAATCATGTTCAAAAAACAAATTCCGGATTATCTTCAGTCACCGCTAAAGTCCAGTACAATTTCAGCATTTAGTGTTGCGCTTTGTCTTTGCTATTTCTTGCAACAACAAAATTCTGGGTAGTTATCAGTTTCCATTCAAGTCCGCTAAATTTTCCGAATTTTAGTGCAACTTTTTAAGTCAGGGCGATCTGAATATAATCTTCCAGGGTTTTCACATTTTTCATTATATTATGTGACATTTTGGTAATTTTAGTGCTTCTTTTAGTCTAATCTAATGTTCCGGGATAATTTTAGTCTCCATTAAATTCTGCAACAATTTGACATTTTTAGCGTTACTTTTGGTCACATCAATTTTAGCGTTCGTTTTTCCTTGATTATAGCTATTAATAGCGTCATTACAATTAAGCAAATTTACGAACACGCCAACATAATGTGAAGTTTAGATAATACTTTATATATAAATATCGGATACAAGAATATTGTCATTATGCAACAGGTACCTAGTACAAACGACCTACTAGACTGCATGTGTGCCATCTGAGGTCAGCCACGTCTACGAATGTTACATGCACTATGTAGCAACTGAACTCAGCCACTTGTAACACTGTTCCCTGCGTCTCAATGGTCCCATCCGTGTTAAATCTATGGACACATATAACATATGATTTCCCATTGTAACCAAGTGCCATTCCCATCTTTAATTTCCATTGTCCCCATGTGCCATTCCCATGTTAAATTTCCATGGTCCCCAAGTGCCATTCCCATGTAAAATTTCCATTGTCCGCAAGTTCAATTCCCATCTTAAATTTCCCCTTCTCCCTATAGGGCCTCTGGGACATCTGACCACTGGAAATCCCATTGTCCCCCAATTGCCCAGATAACTACTGATCCATGCATATTAAATAATTAATAAATTGAACCATAGCATCAACTCTAAGACACATCATATATTGAACAAGCGTTAATAATTAATAGTGTCTCTGAAGAATTTGGCCACAAACCAAATAAGAACAACTAATTTTGCAACTAGCTTTTCAGATATGACGAGCATCAAACCCAATCTTCATCTACAAAATAAAAATAAATAGATCCTTTGAAACAGTGTCATCTAAAAATTTGAATTTAATAAGTCGTTAATTTTTTAACGTAATTTTGAAAGTTCAGAAATGCAAATTTTCAGACTCCTTCAGTCGTTATAAGTGAATCTTGAGTGCGTATTTACAGTGGAAGGACTTTAATTATAGTAAAGACAGTAAGTCTGTAGTTTATAAACCATCGCACACATCCTTAGATAAGATGCAGAAGAAAAGAAAACATCATCAGATCAAGCAGAACCTTCACAAGGATAGCTGGTTGGTTGGCTGGTTGGTTGGTTCCTTAAGACATGATTTACTATAACATAAGAGTGAGGGAGTACCTTTCCAAACTAGACTGGCGCAGGTGGTTATCGAATCCGAAACCCATGAATTACGAATCTGAAACTCAGCCAACTGAGCTAACGCGGTTCTAACCACGTGAATAGAGCTGTTTGCATTTAGAACACTATATCACAACGACGGGATGAAGATAACTACAGTATATATTGTTCCATTGATATAAAATGGTTTCCAATTATCAGCTTGAATCTTCTGAAACAAACTAAGAAGTAATGTTATCTTGAATAGTTTTCGTAGCGGACCGAAACACTGAAAATCAAAGAAATAAAAACTGCATTAAATATTAGACAAATGTTATGGAAGAACTCATTAATTCAGGTTTTGAAATGAAGGGAGTTGTTCAAACAAGTTAAGGTTTCTCACCTATACTTTCAAATGTCAACTTTTCTATACCGACTTTCTGGTAAGAATACATGTGCTTAATTATTTAGCTTCATAACCATCAAATTTATACACAGTTTTAACCCAGTAACATATATCATTCAGAAGATTTGAAATTTAATTGAAATTTTCCTTCTATGGCAATTATTTTAACTTTAATGTTGCTTATATGAGAAAAATATAAATAGATATAATACAAACCTTGGCAATTTCAGCAGTTTTACACTGATTTTGTGTGTACGAAAATATTGATCACTCAAGAAGCTACAACTACAATACCATTGGGTGTTTCATCTTTCAGCTATAATGTATGTATGTATGTGTGTATGTATGTATGTACGTACGTACGTATGTATGTATGTATGTATGTATGTATGTATGTATGTACGTACGTACGTACGTATGTATGTATGTATGTATGTATGTATGTATGTATGTATGTATGTATGCATGTATGTATGTATGTATGTATGTATGTATGTATGTATGTGTGTATGTGTGTATGCATGTATGTACGTACGTACGTATGTATGTATGTATGTATGTATATATGTATGTATGTGTATAAAAAGGGACTTCATAAAGAAATCATTCATTCTTGTCTTAGAGCAGTCTCTGGAATCCATTTGTTATCAGAGTTTAATGTTGTGTTCAGATATAATTCGAGAACAATTATTTATTTACATTAATCTTTGGAATTACTTAGTCCTCGTTGACACTGGATTAGCAGATTATTTTGGAATTGGGGTGCACTCATTCAATGATATTCTAGACTGCATCGTTGTTATACATCAGGACATTCAAGACTATTGGAATTCATTCAGAACATTCTATATTTTTGGACTTGTCATAGGACGTTTAGGATTATTTAGGATTAATTCGCAACACTGCAAGTGTTCCTTAAATTTTCACTTTGTATTGAAGAACATAGAAATAAATTATTTTCTTGCTTGTACTTAAAACTGTTGGTTTCACTTCTTTCTATTACATATTGTAAGACGTAGGGTCGTGACAGTATAGATGAATGGATGGATGTATTTATGTGCGTACGTACATACCAATGTATATGTGTGTATGTATTTTGTTGCGGATGTGACTAATGCGGTTATTCACAGACTTTGCGTGTCAGGAGATATATAATACGCCTAATTTCGGAACTATTTATCTGGGATGTATTTGCAGATTTTTCATTGTTTGTCTTTGCAATTGTAAATGTCTGCAAGCAGCATAGTGATGCGATATGGGGCATAAGGGGAATTATCATTAGCTGATGCTAACGCTATGGAAATTCTCAAATGGGCTTCTCTGGAGCATTAAAAGGATTCAATATATGCAGGGGCAAAAGGTGAATTTATCAAGGGTGGGATACTCGAGGACATATTGGGAATTTAACATGAGTGAGCTGATATGGGGTCAAACGGGAGTTAAGATAAGATCTGATATCCTACGTTTAATATGTCGATACGATTAAAAAGTGATTCTGTGGGGACAAGATGTTAAGACTAGAATTATTATCCAACACTTAGTCCTCTACTATTCAACACCTAGTTATTTACCATTCAACACTCAGTTATCTACTATGCAACACCTATATTTCTACTATCCATCACCTAATGATCTATTATACACCACATTTACTAACAAACACTGTTTGGAGTGACCAGACACCAAGTTTTCTATTCAACACGCCGTTTGGAGTAACGAATATCCACTCATCAACTGACCACATAGGGTAGAATGCAAAAGAAAGGTTGTTACGTGACAAGGGCTCTTACTCAGTAACAAAGAAAAGAGTGAAAACCAACAAGCTTTGTATATTTTAACAAAATAATTTATTTCCCTAGAAAACAATGTAAAAATTGGAAAATAGGACTTACGGTTTGTCAATATAATCCAAAATTTAATCCTAAGAATGAAAAATACAAGTCCTATCACTAAATAGTTCTATTACAATCCAGGTTCGAATCTCGACGACATACAAATATGGAAGGCGATGACGTCAGATGTGGTCCAGGTACGAATATCAACAATTCCTCAATTGAATCACAGTTTTTGTTTCCGAATAATTCCAGAATAAATTTCCATGAATATCTTTCAGAATTTTTTATTAAAAGTCCACTTGTTGATTTTCCTAGAGAAGAAATTATTAAATCCAAAAAACAACTGAAAAACAAACAATCTGTCAACAAATAAAAAAAACACCTTGTTCCTTCAAGATGTTAAAACGACTCTGACAGAAAAATATTAAGAATGCATATTTAAACCCCAAAAACATCATTTCAGTTGGTCATGTGGTCTCTTACTACAAGACATTTATCACGGACGCCCGTGTAGCCCCAATTAAGAACCAATAATATAAAAAATTTGTTTACACATGGTGATCATGCAAGCAAGGTATGGGCTTGATACTGACCAATCATTTTAACTTCCTGTTTAGGAACTTCCCAACCCAAGACGAAATAGGTTAACTAAAAATAATTCTCATGTAACACGTTTTACGTCTTAGATAAACAACATTTACTAAAAGAAAATATCGAATTACTGAAAAAGAATTTCGAATCCTTTCAATAATCATTACAATAAAATGTAATGAAACAAAAATAAAATAAAAAAGAATTTTAAAACTAACACACAAGCAATTTAATTACATATACGTAACACTTCCCCCCATAAAGAAAAAAGAAAGATTTATATAATAAAGCTTTCTTTTTACCATATGTAAATTATATATGCGGTAAACAAAATTACATAAGAATTCTTATAAATTATATAAAGTGTATATGAAATAATATTTCTATACACGGGAAAGTACATCTGCAATCAAATTGTCTTTTCCTTTGATGTGCCTGATGTTCAGATTATACTCTTGCAAAAACAAACTCCACCTTAATAATCTTTGATTTTTATTTTTCCTCTTGTCGATGAAAGTAAGGGGGTTGTGATCACTATACACAACAACCGGAGAAGGAGCCGAGCTAATGTAAACCTCAAAATGTTGTAATGCCAATATTAAAGCCAAACATTCCTTCTCGATTGTTGAGTAATTTCTTTGGTGCTTATTTAATTTCTTAGGGAAATAGCACACTGGGTGATCAACACCATTTCTGTCTTCTTGAATCAATACTGTACCAACCCCAACATCACCTGCATCCACAGACAAATTAAAAGACTGATTGAAATTTGGAGCTGTTAGAACCGGCGCACTTTTGAGTATGGCTTTTAATCTATCAAAAGCTTCCTGACATTTTTCAGTCCAAAGAAACTTATTTCTCTTACTTAACAAATTTGTCAGGGGTTCAGCAATATTAGAAAAATTGGAACAAAACTTTCGATAGTATCCGGCCATACCCAAAAATCGCATTAATTCCTTTTTACTGACAGGCACAGGAAAATCAGAGATAGCCTTCACCTTAGCATCAATAGGTTTAACTTGACCATGTCCCACAATATGTCCTAGAAACGTTACACAAGCACGGCAGAACTCACTTTTAGATAAATTGATTGTCAAATTAACATCAGTGAGCCTTTCAAAGAATTTCCGAATCGTGGCTAGATGTCCTTTCCAGGTGTCGTTGTAGATGATGACATCATCAATATAAGCATCACAATTATCTAGACCAGAGGTAATCATATTCATCAAGCGTTGAAACGTACTTGGGGAACCCTTCATCCCAAACGGCATTACTTTATATTGATGGAGTCCATCTGGAGTCACAAATGCCGAAATTTCTTTCGCTCTTTCCGTAAGTGGAATTTGCCAAAATCCTTTCAGAAGGCCAAATTTGGTGACGTACTTGGCATTTCCAATTTTATCAATACAATCATCGATTCTTGGTAATGGAAATGAATCTGTTTTTGTCACACTGTTCACCTTCCTATAATCAGTGCGCATACGGAAAGTTTTATCCGGTTTCGGAACAAGTATACATGGTGAACTCCAATTACTTTTACTGGGCTCTATGAAATCGTTCTCCAGCAAATACTGAATTTCCTTTTTCAAGTATTCCAATTTGAGAGGGTTCATCCTGTATGGGTGTTGTTTCACAGGTTTTGAATCTACAATTTCAACGTCATGAAAAATTTTGTTTGTCCTCGTAGGAATATCCGGAAACAAGTGCTCATATTCGAATAATAACTGTTCAAGTTCATTTCTTTCTTGTTGCTGCAAATGTAAAAGTTTCTGGTCTAGATCTTTCATAATTTCCGAATTCCGAAGATTTGTTGTTCCAAGTTCAACGGTGTGCAATTGAGTATCTTCACTTAAATCCTCAGTTGGTGGGACATGTACAACTAAATTAATTGTAATAATTTACTTGGCTATCTCTTTCAATATACTAGTACTCCATTAATTTATTTATACGAGAGTACCATTATTATAATTTAACTCATTCATTTTCTTCTTTACTTTGTAAGGACCGTAAAATCTAAATTGAAGAAAATTTTGAAGAATAAGCAAGAGAGAATGAATTCTATTACAGGACTCAAATGTGCTCTCAAGTAAAGTTTTGTGAAACCATAGTTTCACTTTTGACTTGAATTGCGGAGTGCCAAATTCAAGCATAACATGCTGGAAAAGTCCAGACATGAAATTTGACCTTTGACCTGATTGGACAGATTGGGGAAGGCCAAATTGAGTAAAAAGCTTTATCAAAGCTTTTACTATAATATTCCTCAAAGGAATTGCCTCTGGGAATCTTGTTGACGCACACATAATGGTCAACAAATATTGGTTGCCTGACTTGGTCTTAGGTAAGGGACCAACACAATCTACCATAATTCTGCTAAATGGTTCGTCAAATGCAGGAATTGGTTGCAGATGAGCCTTAGGTATCTTCTGATTGGGTTTTCCTATCATTTGACAAGTATGACAAGAGCTACAAAATTTACAAACATCACTTTTGATTTTTGGCCAGTAAAAGTGAGTCAGGATCTTGTTATAAGTTTCATTTATCCCTAAATGACCAGCCAGAGGAGTTTCATGGGCCAGACAAAGTATTCCTGTCTGTAAGATTTTGGAACTACAATCTGATAGTTCACTGACCATTCATCATTAGTAGCTACCTCGAGAGGTCTCCATTGTCTCATAAGAATTCCATTTTTAATGAAGTAACAGACAGGTACTTCAGTGGCTTCAGTTTCACTAATGGCCCTCTGAAACAAACAGGAGATCTCAGGATCTTTTTCCTGTTCGACGACAAGTGATTGTCGTTTGTCACCCTGATTAGATAAAAGAGAATGAGTATTTAAAAGAGGATCACTGTGATCAATGCCACCTGATTGATCCCAATTAGAACTGAAAGTGACCTCATCAAAAGTCTGACCAATACATGTGTCAGCTAAAGGAATATTTTCCTTATCAAAATCATTCTCAAGAGCTTTCTTTGACATAGCTCTGGTAACTGCACAAGCTGGGTATAACTCAGGGAATTCTTTTTCAATAGGATCAACTTTCTGATCCAAAGAAGGCTTGTCAGTTACAAGTGGATTAACCACAACCTTGTCTCCAGCTAGGTCGTTGCCTAGTAATAAATGAATGCCCTGAATGGGTAAACAAGACACTATTCCGACTGTCACAGGTCCTGAAACTAAGCCTGATGACAAATTTACAGAATGGAGAGGAACATTAACAAGGCCGCACTCTACTCCCTGAATGAGAACACTCTCATTAGAACAGGACTTCTCAGATTAAGGCAAAATACCTGACACTAAAAGACTCTGAGAAGCTCCTGTATCCCTTAAAATTTTAATAGGGATAGGATTGGCCGAATCACCCAAGAGTGATATAGAACCCTTCGACATGAATGGTTCATAATTCTCCATAATAAAATCAGACTGGGGTTTATTAGACACAACAAATGTATTGCTTTCAATACATGACCGTGACCTTGACCTCTTAGAAATAAGAGCATTTGGGATAGGTCTATCTTGATTCTGATGCCTATATTTCAACCTGAAGCAATCAGAAATGACATGTCCTTTTTTCTTGCAATGGGTACACGCAGGCAGAGACAAGGATTTTGAATCAAGTTGATCAGAAGCTTAATTTTTAGAAGTTGTGCCAGACTGAATTTTAGGAGGAGTCGTATTAGGCTGAAATACCTTTCTACCAGTAGACTGCTGATTGAAAGTTTTGCTTACAACAGGAACTTTATGAGTTAAGGAGTGCTTATCAGCAGCAAGAGCAGCATTTTCCAAGGTTTCAATCTTGTGCTCTTCAAGATGATTCTTAATGTCACTAGGGACACAGTTCTTAAACTCTTCAAGTAACACAAGTTGTTTGATATTTTCATAATCATGTTCAACTTTCTGGGCTAAGCACCATCTCTCAAATAACTGTTCTTTATCTCTAGCAAATTCAACATAAGTCTGTCCAGCTTCTTTTTTTTATAGTTTCTGAATTTTTGCCGATAAGCCTCAGGGACTATCGCATAACCCTTTAAAATGCACTCCTTAACCAAATCATAATCAGAACTCTGTTGTACTGACAGGGATGCATAGATAGTTCGGGCTTTTCCGAAAAGTACACATTGCAATAATTGAGTCCAATGCTCCCTTGGCCATTTCAAAATTTCAGCAACTTTTTCAAAATAAATAAAATATTTGTCTACTTCCTTATCGCTAAAAGGGGGAACTAACCTGATATTTCTTGTAATATCAAAACTTGAATTTGTAAAGTGTGATCGTGCTTGCCACTTGCCAGCTCAAATTCTTTCATTCCAATCTGAAATTCCCTCTCATCATTCTCTCTTTGTAACTGCATCTGTCTCTCTCTCTCTCTCTCCTCTTTCTCAAATTGTAATTGTTTATCTTTCTCCCTCTCATGTCTCTCTTTCTCCTCTTTTTCAAATTGCAATTGCAATTGCTTTTCTTCTAATTGCAACTGCATTTGTTTCTCTTTTTCTTTTTTCTGAAGCTCGAGCTTCCTTAACTCTACTTCCATCTTATATTTCATTTTTAATTCCATTACTTTTATGTCAGAGTCCGATACTGACTGAAGCCAAAACACTTTTATCAAAAATATTTTTCCCCACCAAATATTGGATCAAAATATTTTTAATTGCTTGTTTCGTTAAGGAAGATTTTGCTTCAGAAAGATCGTACTTTCTGGCAAGTTCAAGCAACTCATCTTTTTTCACACTATCCAACTGCTCCTGAGCTGGATTAGAAAAAAAATATTTCCACTTTTGATGACATTGTGAATGAAAGCCTGTTGTTTTCACTTAAGATTTCAAATAAAAATGTAAAATAGTACTTGAGATTTAGAGACTAGGGGAATTTAAATTTCAAAAAACAATTTTCTGAAATATTTAACGAAAATTCATATATCCCAAGGACGAGCGACCCAATTTTCTTTGTTACGTGACAAGGGCTCTTACTCAGTAACAAAGAAAAGAGTGAAAACCAACAAGCTTTGTATATTTTCACAAAATAATTTATTTCCCTAGAAAACAATGTAAAAATTGGAAAATAGGACTTACGGTTTGTCAATATAATCCAAAATTTAATCCTAAGAATGAAAAATACAAGTCCTATCACTAAATAGTTCTATTACAATCCAGGTTCGAATCTCGACGACATACAAATATGGAAGGCGATGACGTCAGATGTGGTCCAGGTACGAATATCAACAATTCCTCAATTGAATCACAGTTTTTGTTTCCGAATAATTCCAGAATAAATTTCCATGAATATCTTTCAGAATTTTTTATAAAAAGTCCACTTGTTGATTTTCCTAGAGAAGAAATTATTAAATCCAAAAAACAACTGAAAAACAAACAATCTGTCAACAAATAAAAAAAACACCTTGTTCCTTCAAGATGTTAAAACGACTCTGACAGAAAAATATTAAGAATGCATATTTAAACCCCAAAAATATCATTTCAGTTGGTCATGTGGTCTCTTACTACAAGACATTTATCACGGACGCCCGTGTAGCCCCAATTAAGAACCAATAATATAAAAAATTTGTTTACACATGGTGATCATGCAAGCAAGGTATGGGCTTGATACTGACCAATCATTTTAACTTCCTGTTTAGGAACTTCCCAACCCAAGACGAACTAGGTTAACAAAAAATAATTCTCATGTAACACGTTTTACGTCTTAGATAAACAACATTTACTAAAAGAAAACATCGAATTACTGAAAAAGAATTTCGAATCCCATGGAAATATTCATTACAATAAAATGTAATGAAACAGAAATAAAATAAAAAAGAATTTTAAAACTAACACACAAGCAATTTAATTACATATACGTAACAAGGGTATACAATACAGATTATAGTATTAATACAAAAAAACTAAATTCCTATGCCGCTATAAATTCCCTATTATTCTCCTTTAAGCAAAGTAAAACTCTTATCCCCCATATTTTCCCTACCACCCCTTTTTAAACAAAACCAGCACCCAGAACCAATCTTATAATCCCTGTTACCTTGCCAGTGAAGTGCAAGGAGAGAAGAAAGAGTAGAAATATACGAACACATACACACAAACATACCTATACGCTATCACACAGGGAGTGAAAAAGAGTGTGTGTAATTACGCATAGACAAACATATCTATACACTCTCACACACTGAATGAAATAAGAGGAAAGATCAGGAGTGCTTTCACACATACACAAGCATATCCCTCTAGAGAAGACATGATGGAGAGAAGAACAAGCATACACTAAGAACTAAGGACGCATTAAGTACAAGTTTTATGGAGGCCCATTACAACACAAAAGAAAAAAAAGTAATATATACTATAACATCTTTGGCTTTTATATTTCTTTTATACAGAATTGTACTAAATATTTATATGGAAGAGATAAGTTTATACTTTCAAATATGATTTCTTTAAATAATTTATTTCCATTTAGTGAATGATAGCATTCCCTACCTAAGTTAATTTGTACGATTTGATCGTGAACCCAGTGCCACTCAGTCGGACTGGTGTGCACGACATTCTTACATATATATATATATATATATATATATATATACCTTTCGGTAGCATTACACCATTGCAACTCCGCCCAAATAATGCATATTTCTAACAATGATTTAAGACAGTAAATACTAACTCCAGCTAAAATAATGCGAGACAAGACACATATTGAATTCTAAGTTATTATAGTATTCCCCTTTTAATTTCAAATATAAGACCAAACACTAAAATCCTTGCGTAACCGTCAACACTCGCCTCTGTTTGTGGTCCGGGAAAAATGCAACATGCAGACTAGCGAAGTGTCATCTTTGCAATAGACAACTGGGAAATTATTTTAATACTAATTATAACTTATTCCACATAAAACTTGCTAATGCGTGACCACGCGTGCACATATCGCAAAGAGAAAACTAAGTGCTTCCGATCCACAAACTGGCTCCAAAACAAAGATGGCGGACAGAGTAAAAATATTTGCATGACAGCGAACATTGTACATAGTAAAATCATTTGTCATCTCTTCAGAAAATTCTTTGCGCAAACACATCGCGCGGAACATTATTCAAAATACTCATCTGCACGTGCAATTTATAGTATTCAGACAATGTAAATAAACGATCTGAAAATAAATGTAATTTACTTGTCAATATGGTAAGTATAGGCAAGAGGGTAATATTTCAGCAAAGAGTGAGGGCGGCAGAGGATGATATTTCGGCTACAGCCCCTGGTGCCCCTGTGAGAGTGGCGGGAAAGTCAAAATAATATGATTTCAATTACAGTGAGACTTTGGAATGTTTTGTGACAAATTCTCGATGAGTCAAAACTTAAAACATTTTGGAAGTTTTTGTGATTTATTTGATCTGTACCATTTCATTATCGCATAAGTCGATGTAAGCCATTGCTCACCAAATTTACATAATTTATTTTACTGCGTGCATAAGGATATAGTATCATGACTAACAGAGATGGACAAAACGATCGATGGACAAGCGGAGAGACAGATGATATAAATATCTCCACCTCATTAACATGGCACTGTTAGGGTAGGACAAATTATGTACTCTCTCAGTTCGTACGTATTTACATTGTTTGTATGCAGGTGCTAACTTAGTTATACTTCTTATACCGAAAGTTTAGAATGTCTATAATACACAACGAGTCGAAAGCAGAACACGTCCAAGATGATTTCATATAGTGGTTGATATATCCCTGTCCTCCTTGTTGGAAGCCTGAGCTTGGCATATGCATGGTTTCCACACCATTGAAATGGTGATGATATCCAACAGTACAAAATCGATTTAAATTGCTGTCAGGAAATATGCATCCCCTAATATCAGCTTTTTAGGGCAATCAGTAACAATACTGAGGTATGCACGACTATATTCTTTCATCAGGGAATGTTCATCACCCAGAGATCACGTTCTACAAACAAACAGCATCCCAATAGTGCGAGTCGTAGTCCTTTGAAGGAGACCGTTTCAACGGCTGAATTGAGAGTAACTAATTACAGCGAGTCAGTTATCTTTCTCTAATCGCTTTTCATGTTTTTAATTAATTTAACTGATCGTAAACATGACAAATTAGAATGGTATGTATTTTTTATGGTTATCACAGCCTCGCGTTACAATGGACACTGCACATTGTCAAGTCACTGGTTACAACGGTAATAATTGACTAACATGAAAACGATTTTTGTTCACCTCTTCAGAACAATATTTTGAAGCTGTTGCTTCTTTCTGTGTGACAAATTCCATTCAGAACATTGCGCTTCTTCGTTGTCTGTCTCTAGGAAATTGTATTTGAGCTTACCAACTCCTAAACGTGTACTAACAATTGAAATGAAAGTAAATATATCAAAGTTCCTAACAATATTCCTCTAATCAAATGGTGAAGTACACACACACACACACACACACACACACACACACACACACACACACACACACACACACACACACACACACACACACACACACACACACACACACGCACGCACGCACGCACGCACGCACGCACGCACGCACGCACGCACACACACACGTGTGGCGGCGGCGTGTGTATTATTAATATTCAATGTGAGAGAGAGAGAGAGAGAGAGAGAGAGAGAGAGAGTCGCACCAGGGTCAGCGACAGCAATGTGCGAGCAGCGCGCCTGGACAGGGAGCCGTTTTCAGAGGAGTGCAAAATCAGACAAACGAGCTAACTTGAAACAAACCTTTGTTTTTTCTTCATATAAAATTCTTTTTATTTGGTAATAACTTAAAATAAATTCGTCACGATCTTTCTTAACAGGAAATATTTTAACGATGATGAGGTGCTTCGAATAAGACGCCGTATTTCCTCGCGCGAGGTACTACAAAATGTAAAATTCTGTTATTGTGTTCTAAAACGTTTCCATATAACGGTAGCAGAATTGACATTACTTCCATCCTTATTACTGGTTGTGCAAAGTCGCTCTCCCACGCTATTAATTACGGTAGAAACGTGACATAAAGTAATTAATAAGGACTTTAGCAGTTAAATAATGTACGACTAATTCTTGAACTAATTAAAGGAGTTATCTAATATAATTAACCTACTTCTAGCCATATCCAGATATCCACAGTCAAGTGCAGCAATAAATTCCGTCCACGACCGTTATAATTTCACTGTACACGGAAATTGGTTGCAGCTAGAAAATATAACTGATCTCATTAGGACGAATTCTTGGAGTAATAGGAAGCTGTACATACTTTATTCCCACATACATACATGCATACATACATACATACATACATACATACATACATACATACATACATACATACATACATACATACATACATATAAATATCTTACATGAGTGTCCATTTGAAATGAAATTGCTGAAATATATTGAATGTGTTCGATAATTTGCAAAATATTAAAATCAATAAAAACATTTCGCAAATATTATTTAGAATGAATTCAAGTGTACATTTATATTTATCACACGACAAAGTACAATATTAAAAAATAAAGCTTTTGAAATTTGTATAGTTTTTAGCCATAAATTACTTAGGGCGCTGCTCAAGTTACATTATTTGCCCAGTGTGACAATACTATATGATGTGCTTTCCTAGTGTGACGCCATGCATGCTATTACTCACGCGAGCATATGAAGTATCTAAAACTGGTCCAAAGAGCACAGTTTACACATCTCAGTGATAAATTATGTGGCTTTGTCTGAATATATTTCTTCAGCATCTGCCTCTTTGATGTCAATAATATTTATTTTATGTGTTACGACTCTATGGTCTTAAACTAAGTAACAGAAATGAGCGAAAACCAACACGTTTCGTAAAATTGTGAATTAAATTTCAAATATTTCTAAAAGTTTATCACAAGTCCGAATGTGTAAAGTTTCAAATGAATTCCAGCGGTACTCCAAATAAGTTCCAATATTGATGTGCCTGTAGTCTCGAACGTAACAATGTGCCAATGACTTGAATTATGGTGATGTATCGCAATAATATTATCCAAACATGTCTTATGTGAACTTATTATAATTCCAAATTAATGTTTCTGTCCAAGAATATTATTGACGAGCACTTTGTATTTCCAGTGAATAATATTTTCAATAAATAATTCCACCCAAAAGAAAAACTTAAACACAACAACAAAATTTATTCTGCTTTAGGATGTTAAGGCAAGAATGAGTTTTTTCTCAAGTAAAACAACATTATATAAAAAGCTAATACACAATAATATAAAGCCAGGATGAGGGTCAAAAGTTAATTCCTAGAATATCCTAAGTTGTCAACAAGACAAGGTCTATTACTAAAATTATAACAAAGAACATAGGAAACATCAGGTACTCCAAGTTTTCTTTGGAGGAATATCAATGTCCTAGAATCAGATTAAGATAAACATGTTTACCTCCATTGATAATAATCTGAATATGTAATCCACAATCACAGAGAAAATGTTGGCTATATATTCTGTTATTTACAAAATCAGTGTCTTAAGTCAGGTACACAGTGAACTTGATTTTGGACTAAGGTCAATTACAAGGTACAATTATGCAGAACATATAATCATGGAGAATAAAGTAAACAAAACAAAACAGATTAAATATATGATAGACCATGAATTACCCGATTTTCTGAGAGAAATAATCTTGATATTCACTGGAGTGAATAAATATCATACTTTTCCACTGGCAGTCAACATGACTCGAGTTCGAATCCAACAATGTGCTCATTTATTTTTTTCTTTCTTAATGTGCTATATTACATTGAATTGGAAAGGATAGTTATGTTACTTTTTATATTTTCTATGTGAATATTCGCAAAACACAGCAGAGCATAAATGGTAAACTGCTGATATACGCGAGATTCAATAAGAAATTCGCTACTTCGATTTGGTATAAATCTTGGTTGCCAATACGTTTGATATACGCGAGATTCAATAAGAAATTTGCTACTTCGATTTGGTATAAATCTTGCTTGCCAATACGTTTGAACATATAATAAAATTAAAATTTGCTTCATACGTGGGAATAACGGATATATTTCATCTCATGGGTGAAAAATTTGCTTGTAGAACGTGATCTCTGGGATATGTTAAGTGCCTCAAACAATGACACCCTTTTCTACATTATATAGTCTTGTGCTTATACAATAAAATATGCTGAAGAGACCACCAACACTTCTGCCAACAAAAAAGTCGTCTTTGTTTGTATGTGAACTCTCAAAAGAGGAAATTGTTTAATATTTAATAACTGAGCCAGGCATTTTTTTAATTAAAAAACTGTTCTTAAATAACAGGCTGCCTCATAAGATTCAACATTTATATTACCTTTTACTGGCATATTGCCACTGTAGTACAATCTATAGATTAGTCACTCTATCTTCGATTACTTCTTTCACAGATGTTTTGTGGTTTGTGTTGGCTCATGCCTATGGGGAAGGAGAGTATCTATTGCCAGGAAGTGGATCCTATGGAAATAAAAGCTCTTGCGGAGTAGAAAGACTGGATCACCAGACAATACATTTGATACTGCAAAAATCACCACTCTTTTGAGGTTTTATTATTCAAATTTTCAAGGATGGAGAAACACCGACAAAATCCAGTTTGTTAGTACGGTTCATTTAGTATGCCAAATAACTGTCACAGGAGTTAACCATAATATTAACCTGTCTTCAGATTCTGTGGTCAATCATATATATTGAATATCAGTAATATCAAAGCAAAATAGAAGAATGTTATCTGTCAAATAATCAAATATGTTAACAATTTTAGGATATATGTAGTATGAATGTACACGTGTGCACTACAAAATGCTGTTGAACTTCTCAGTCATGGAGATAGTAGGGATAATTGAAGTAAATACAATTTGTGTAGTGTGATGGCACTTACTAAGAAAAGGAAGTAGGAGGTATCACAATCCAATCATATGCTCTAACGACAATAAGCAAATAACATGAAGAAAATGTGGGATATTTTGTCATTTACAACGTCTACTGTAATTATTTTTATACTGACATATAATGCTATTTGAGATTGGGGCATCACAAAGGAAATCGGAAGAAATGAATTCTTGACCGCTTTACACTTTTGTTTCATCAATTGTATGTAGCAGGGTATGTTGATGTTGGCATTTTGTAATCTTAAAACTAGCGTGTATCCGGCATCAACTTCCTACATCAGCAGCCATGCGTTGCTGTCAGTCTCCCACCTCTGACATCACACGCGCCCGGTTGCCGAAGGTGTACGGAAATTATACATCCGAAGCGGGCACGCTTATTTTAACAGATTTTACATAAAACAACTAGGTGCTTGACAATCGGACTTTCAGCAAAATAAAACATGCCTTTGGACATTTAGTAAATAAGAAAAGCAAAAACCTTGGAAGAAACCCTTTATTCTACATTACGTTAATACTTTAAAGTGTTCTCAAAAACAATCATGCTGACCAACATTCAAATATCAAAGAAAGAACGCCTTATATTTTTGCAACAGTAGAAGAATATGTAAGGGAAAGTACTCAAACAACTGGGGAATACACCATCTTTTTGTACGCTTGAAATATATGTTGATGCGTCATTAAAGGACCCTGCCTCCAGATAATTTTATCGCTGCAATAAAATGTACTGTTTTTCTCCGCATTATTATAAAGGATGTGTAAGTTGTACATACGTAAAAGCAATCGAGACGTGAAGAGTACGCTAGAAGACGTTTGTAACTGCTGTACCTGCAAGTTTCGAGTAACTATTTGGCTGCCTGCATGTGGTATGGTAATTTTGTGGTTGTCTATGATTCACATTCTGACTTCATTACACAATCATATGTAAGTATACTGAGTGCATATTAGTGGAACCTATTATCAAGGGAACTGTTCAAAAAAGGTCTAAAATTTTCCATTTTGGACATATGTGGAAAATTATAACAAAAACAGCTGATATCTGTCCTTGATTTATAGAAATCTGTTTCACATGTTGACATGTATAGATGTTAACAGGCTAAGAGACCACCATTATAAATGGAAGCGCATACCCCATTCCTTCACCCGGAATTCGCCTGTCATCAAGAAAACTTGATACTTGTCGTGATCTGATTTGACATTTGAAACTACCTGACACGGTGATTAACACTTTATTGAACACCTGCTGTAGAGGGCGGGCAACAAGACATTATTCAGTACATTGTGAGACTGACCAATATTTGTTTGCTTATGTACACCTTTCACGATACGGATAGGTAACTAAATTACACCTGTTTGACCAATTATAATTCGTATGTAGCTTATAGTCCTTACCTATTTCAATGGACTGACCAGTTTCGAATTTCGACCTTTAAAATGTTTATTTATTGTTGAAGTGAATGATGCTACATAATTGATAGATAAGACATTTCTCAAATAGGTTGCATCTACTATCATGTTAACTGAGAAAGGTTAAAGATCTCTCCAGTGCATAAACAGCTTCTTTTTTGCCCAATTAGTGTTGCTCTAAAATGGGATGTTTTTCTAACAGGGACATTTCATATACATTTATAAATTTCTACACTAACCAGTACGTAGAAGGAATCCGAGCTTTATGTAAAATATACTTGTTAGCAGTATAAACAAGCTTAAATGTTCACGTGTAAAAATAATTATCGATGAGGAGCATTTACTTATACCCTTTTCAAACATTTGTTTGTTCGTCCTTCGAGTTAGAAGATGACAATGACATCACTAACTGGTTTGGTTATGTGACTACTTGAGTGTCTTATCAGGCTAATAGAGCGTGTGTGCATGTGTGTGTGTGTGTGTGTGTGTGTGTGTGTGTGTGTGTGTGTGTGTGTGTGTGATAAGGCTTTTTTAACGTAGTTTTAACAACTTTTTAGTCATATCAGGCGAATTTGTACTCTGAACTGTCTGTGTCACATTTGACAGGAGATGCCGCATGGGTTTTCTCGAGCAATAGAGGACGTGCTACAGTTCTGCGATTCACGTTGTTAGCGTTTCTGTTCTACATCTGCAATTCTCCTCAGTGCAAAGTCTGTAGCTCCAGTATGGATGAGACTGCGCCAGGTGGACAGATCCTGCGCGAGATCTTTCCAAAGCTCGGGGTCAATACTGATGTGATTCAAGGATGACTTGAATCAATCTTTGAAGCATTTCTTCTGACCACCCTGAGATCGGTTTCCTTCCTTCTTTTAGCCGTAGAACATCTTCTTTGGTAATCGCTTGTCAGACATCGTGGTAACGTAACCTGCCAGTGTCAACAGTGATTTCATCAGTGAAGTGTGGATGCATGGAAGGTCTGCCGGTTTTTGAAGTTCAATGACTGGGACCCCGTCTTGCTATCTCATCCCCTTCAGCTTCTTCGTGCAGTCCATGTGAAAATGGTTCATTTTCTTGCCATGGCGTTTGTACACCGGTCAGGTTTCGCAAGCATAGAGCAGAGTTGGCAATACAACAGACTGATGGCTCTGCCCTCCCACGCTTTGCACGTAGTTTGCCAAATGCCACGCTTTCTTAAGCAATTCTGGTGTTGGTTTCATCATCGATGTGGTCTGCACGTGACCGTGTGCTGCCAAGATATATGAAATTGTCCACTGTCCCTTCTATACACTTTTGACACATACAGTTTAGGCCAACATAGCGATTGGCCTTGGACCCGATTTCCTTTCACACTTGCAAGTTACACTGACTATGGGGAGACTCATTGCCGGCCTAACTGCAGGCATCTTTAAACGGTAGTCAAGGGCCCTAGATCAGCCCTGTGCCAGCCCTAGACTGGACTAAACTGCTAGCTTGAATAGGGTCTATTTTGATCTGGAATAAAAATGATTAAGGCGGCTTAGGGCCAATACAGAAAGGCTGTCCTTTGAGCTGCAAAATTTAAGCTGTTTCAAATTTTGGACAGACCTGAGCCATCTGTAAGTGTGAAAAAGGTATTAGTCTTGATATCTAATTGCAACTTTAACTGAGTCTAATTGTATTTTCTTTCCAAAATCTCTCTGCCAAAGTGGAAACCTGGCCCATGCATCCGTCTGTTGAAGAAGAGGTTAGTTACTGATCATTTCAAATAATAGATTGATCCCGATGAATTTCATTAGCTTGCACATAACCTTTCAAT